>JAQFZH010004843.1:0-11364 GCA_034695485.1 Entomobrya nivalis
ATCGTCGACAACAAGTCCGTTACAAGCAAATCCCGAGGTATCTGTACGTTATAGAGAGAGTCGCCATAATGGCTATCGCGGAGACTCTTTATAACGTACACATACCTTGCGGAATCTAAGCTTACATTGTGGCAGGTGAGCATACATGGAAACTATTTCTACTACACAATAACTGAAAAACTTTAAATCAAGCACATGAATTTTGCATTGTTTAGCGGTCTGTATATACCAAGTCTGTGGCACCATCAGCAATTGAAGAAAAAACGAGTGCGTTAGGGCATCCACCAGAGGACCATTAGAAATGAAATCTAAGAAACATCAGAACTTTAAAAAACACTTTATAACTGTATTATGTAGTCAAAATTAATAGTGAAATCGAATACATTAAATGTAATTATTAACTTAACTCAGTTTTTATCAACTTCAGTTTTCATACGTGAAGTGTTTTAAACCCAAATTCATCGTTTTCGGTAACCAAATAAAGTAAAATAGTCGTTTCATCGGTGAATTAAATTCTTTATTTCACGAAATCTGAAATAAAAATTTATATAGTCAGATTTTCCGTTTAGCTATTTATATTCTATCAAAGCATTTCTTCTAGTTTTGTTTGCTTTTGTATTTTTTGCACAGCATTTTATTTCGCAAAGTCACCCGATTATTTTCAGCTCAAGTCAATAGAAACAAATAAAACAATTTGGTTGGAGAGAATTAAAAATATTTGACATACAACTGCCCTTTTCGCAGATGGAGATTGATTTTTTTATCACCGTGTGCAAATGTGTCTGCTTTCAACCTTCAAAAATTTACATAGGAATTCAAATATACCACATTCCAATTCATCCAACCATTTATGAGTTTTTTGTCGTTTTTAAACATCTGGCGTTCTTATGACGCAAATCGTAAATGATGACATTCGTATGACTTTGACCTTTCAAGACAATGCATGCATTATGGTGTTTATTGCGTTATCTGTTGCATATTATTTCACCTTTGCACTGAAATATAAATGCCAATCCGAAATATCCATGTCCATTAGCTATAATTCCACATTGCGACACACTAGACTGCCTACCACAGCGCACGAAATTGGAAGATAAACCACAAAATGTATGTAATTGGTCTTTGAATTATTGCTTGATTAACGAAATGTACATAGTGAGAAAAGAATAAAATTACGACAAACTTGTACAAGAAGAGGGGTCCTTCTAAACGACCTTCAACAGGTGCTGAAATTAAGGATAATCCAGCCCCACATCCGCCTCCATGCTATGGCGATGAAAGTTGTGGCCGTAAAAGCAACCAATGTACCCAAAATGGAAATGTCTCGAAGGTAGGGGAAGAGGATCTCACCTCCAAAGATATCCATTTCCTGATCCCCAAAACAGTGACTATTCTCTATGACCCTTATCAATAACAGGGCATGATGAACTATAGGATATAACCTTTGGCATTTATTGGTTTTGAGAATACGTACATTGTATGTAATATTCGAATACTAGTGCCTTCCATCACCGGTCAAATCTCTTAAAAATGGCTGGTTTTACTAGCACTTCCATGAACAACTGACTAATTCAAAAATGTTGGTATCTTTACATAACTTTTAAATTGTAGGTCGAAAGATTCGAGTTGCTTTCATTACTCTCCGTTGTTTAAGAAATAACTATGCTACTGTATTGCTAACGATTACATGTCAAAAAAAATTAAGCTTATCAAAATATATGCGGACGTAAAAAAGAAAATAAAATAGATGGGCTATGCTTTCAAAGATGCAAAATGCAGATGGGTACTTGTTGATACTGGTGAAAGATGACGAGCACCGCCAAGGCAAAATCCAGACATTTGAGTTTCTAAAGAAATGCTTCTGGTGAGCAATGCAAAAAAAAGTTGGATGAATTGAAAAACTTTTTTTATTGAAAAGTGGAGATTCATAAATACAGGTCGTTATTGACATTGAAAAAAGAATGATGGAATGTTTTTGAAATTTAATTTTTAACCAGAAATCTTTATTATTTGCAGGAAAATAAGTTTATTTGATTTTTATTAGCTAATGATAACTACTTCATTTGAATCGTTTTACATCTTGCTGCTATATTGCTCATCTGTTATTTGTGTTATAACAAATCGATTACTGATGAGGGAAAGTTTAAACCCTTAAATATCAAACAAATATTTAAATATTTTTGATTTATTTAATACAAACATATAAAAAAGGGTTTATTTTTACTAGGGTGTTTGTCTCGGTCATGGCTTCAACCACCAGTAGTGATTTGCAGAGTCTGGGCATTTTTTTGCCAACATTAGGTTCCGGTCGTTACTCTTTAAGCCGGAGTTTAGGAGCGAGGAGTTAAAAATCTTCATTATTTCCGAAGCTGAAACAAGGTTTTCTTGGTTAAGAATTAGATGTGGGGTCAAACTGTTCCAATGTGAGAAGACGTTGTTGGTTTTTATACTTGACAGACATAATGTAATGCCTCATATTTTTAATGGGATGTCAATGTCAAACCAGACAAACAAAAATTAATTGAAATAATTTACTGTCTAGCTCTATAGACATTTTATAGCAGAATAAGTCGACAGCATATCATTTTAAAAGGATTTAGTCATTCAAGTGGTATCGAAATATATAATTAGTTTTAAAATCCACAGGAAAATATTTGTAATTTCATTTAAGTTAAACTACAGCGACGTTAATTTAAGTAATAAACCATTTTAATTATCAACATGCTAATGATAAACTTCAGACTCGTTTTAATTTCTAGAGACGTGTTAGATTTGAAATTTTTTACAATTTAGAATATTCCACAATTTTAACTCAATTTTGATGATGAAAAATCCAATTAACTTGGTAATATAAACTTATTTCATAATAATTCGCTTTATTAAAAATGACGACACAGGATATTTTGTCGTTATTTTAATAATTATATAAAACTTCTTGTACACAATTTTGGTGTACTGTTCTACTGTTTAAATATTTTAAAACTATTTTAACATTTTCATCCAAAACCGAAATGCGTCATTTGTTCAAGGTGAAATATAATTGGTTTCTGCATAAACCCTAACTTTAAAATGGGTTTAACTCATTGGATTTTATGATAAAGCGTCGCCGCTGTTCTTGTTTTCGTGATACAACAACTTAATAGAGATCACCCAAGAGGACACACTCAAAACACTTTTATTCGATGCTTTTGAAGAGATGGCATAATTCAAGGTTAAATCAGTTTAAGTCAAAATGTTTAACTTGTTGTTGTTGTTATACCAATTGCATTTTAGATCCTAAGAATAAAATTGTGTTTTTTTCCTACAAACATCAGTTGCTATAAAAATGTTACGTGTATTAAATACGTACCTGAAAAATTCCCATAAACACAAAATTGATTTGAAAATATATTCTTATTGCTTTTTTACTATGTACAACGACTAAATGATGATTCTTATTATTGCAATCTGTGTTGTTTTAAATTAATATTTGCTAATTTTATACCTGCAAACCATATATAAGGAACGCTAAATTTTACAATAATTACCTTATAGCATTTTTTCATTGCAGCGAAATACGAAGAAAGTATCAAAGCCGGTAAACAACACACAGCAAGGATGAAGTTTCTGTCCGATACTACCATATTTCTGATGTTGTCGGCTATGTTTATGTCGGCAAGAGCGGTAAGCTACAGTTTGATTGATTTGTTTCAGAAATTTAGTTTCGGTTAACTAATACATGTTTCATTTTTTTGGTTTTTAGGCGCCATCACCAAAAGGAGAAAAAATGCAAAGTGCATTGGGGGAACCTCCGTTGGACCATTAAATGAAGAAAAATATCTGTTTTTCACAAAACGTAGAGCTGTAAAATGTAGTGGAAATTATTAAAATAAAACATTATCCAAATATTGTATCACTTTAACTCTGAAGTTTTCATAAAAATAAATTATTTAAAATCTAATTTAATGCAAAATTCATTGAAGCAAAAATATCATTCCATACTCTCGTTAACTGGTTAATTTTTTTAACTTTAAAAAAATATTGACAAATTAATTAAAATTTCTCCATTGTAAACTTTTCTGGTTACAAAAATGCATCATGTCAATTCTTCAGGTTTCTGCTTATGTGAGAACGGTACAATTAGTTGTGAACAAAAACAGGAAACTTTCCGTTAAAACCACTAACGAATTGCTATGAGAATTCGGTTAAATTTTTACATATTATAATTGTCATAGCTTTTGAAGTAATTTTTATTTTGCGTAAGGAATTTCTTGATATCATATTCATTGTCAATAGTCTAAAGTCCCGTTTAAAATTGTTATCATAAATGTAATTTTTTGAGGTTAGAACGAAGTTAAATTAAATCATACTAAATCAAGTATTGCTGTATTTTTGGACTATGGCGTACTAGGTAATTTACCAACTACAATAAATATGCAAAAAGGCGGCCAAATTTTAACACAAATGATCCCATATGCTTTTAAGCTTCATAGTTCCTTTACTGACCGTACTTCATAAAATGTTGGCAAGGTTAAAATTATTTAAACTGGTCTAAACGTCATCGTATGCAAAACAATTTATACAAATCTAAAACAGTTCGATCGCAGCATATCTCAAAACAAATTTTGACATTCAAATGAACTTGTCTGGTATTGTAATAAATGATTACATAACATTTTGCAGGTTTATTGCACTGCAGCTGACGCAAAGGTTACTAGTTTTGACCTTAATTTTTTTCCATGGCAATCCAAGTATATCGCATTAAACAAACATGTTGATTCTAATTATTTAAAACGCACATATGTTTCAATTATTCAAATAAGACTAAAATTTACGATTTATTTATTGATATCTGTTGTTCTTATGACGCATATATGAAACGTATTAATACAGTATGCGTAAAATTTGATTTAATTTTCATCACAATGTCCATATATTTACATGTAATTCGGCATTTTATATGTCATCTGGTAAATTTCCATTTACGTTGTTTTGATAAAATCCAGTTTTGGCTACTAACTACGTCTCTGAAAACAAATATAAATACCGGAGCCCAAGTTCAAGTAGCTATCCATACCTAATTCCCACTTGTATTCAGTTCCTTTTGTAAACATTACAAGTTTAAAATTCCCAAACTGCTATACATCCCTTTGATTTTCTAATCAAACAGAACGTTTCTTTCAATATGAAATTTTTATCTACTCTTTTTGCCCTTGCGATGGCAGCCATTCTTGCTTCAGTACAAGGGGTAAGTTTTTAATATTAAACAATTTTAAACCTTGATAAAAATAATTATCGAATTCATTGACTATTCTCTTTAGGAACCCAACGGTAACCCACATGCAGCACCAGCAAAGGATGGCTTGGGAAGTACCTACATGGAAGCCGTTTCCCTTTAAATTTCCAAAAGGACTAAAATTTAATTTGATGTAAAACCAAAATTCAAAATCTTGTGTAAATTTTTCGTCTTTTCAATATTCTAAATGGAATGCAAATTCAAAATAAATAAATCAGTTAGCCTAAATGATACACCTTAACCGCAAAATATGATTTTTATCCAGTATGGTTTTCATACAAAGCATGTTATTACCCACTTAAAGCAAAGTAGAGATTATTTCATGTGCATATATTCATACATTCAGTACCAAGAATTCCCCATTATGACGTAGTTATCTAATTTAAACGTAGCATTTGAGTCGACTTTATAAATATATTTCTCTAAAAATAATCCCAACAATATTCATAATTAAGTTAGGACTCGGATTTGTAAAATAAAATTTTACTAAACCGTTTGGAATAGTTTTTGATTCAGTAATTTTTGTAGCAGAAAACAAACTGCGTATTAAATATTGTCGCTGATTTAACCTAGAATTCTATACAATCCTGTAACATGATGGGTTCTTAAAACAGTTCTCATATATACATACATAAGTCATAATTTTAGCATAATTTAATATGCTAATTAAGCTTCCGTAAATATTTAAACAGTTTCTGTTTTCAGAAATGATCTTTAGCAAGTGTTTGAAATTTAATTATCAAATATATCATGCTATTTACCATGTTATAATATTTAATACGTGAATAAAAACGTAATACAGAAACGCCTTAACACACCTTGTCAGCCAGCATTTATTTAAATGCTAATTAGTCATGCGTATTTAAACCATGCAAAATAACAAAAAAATCCAATTGTGCGGCATGTTCAACGGAGTCGTCAGTTTTAAAACTACCATCTGTTTTGTTTTAACCTTCAAACTAACAACTTGCACGTTTTGCCCTTCACTAAGGGTAAATTTTTGGAATGGAATTAATGACCTTACCATCATCAAAGATATCTCTGCTTGAAGCCAAACGTCGTAAATGTTAGTATCTTTGGAAATTTTTCCAGTATAAATACCACCATGAAATTCAGCTTATCATCAATTGAAATCCAGCAGCGCAATATACATATTACGTTGCCGTAAAAACTCGCTCGATAAAAACATGAAGACTATCAACGCCAGAACACCTATGGCTTTGGGTTGCAAATCGGATTCTGGTGACAAAATTCCAACTGTTCCCAAACAGTGTCCTGAATACACTACACAGCACTTGTGGTTAAAACCATTGCAACGGGGTGTCACAGAGGTATTTGAATTTACTATCTATCAACCTTGTTGATTTGAAGAAAAATAGTTTAAAGATTAATTTGGCACTTGGTTTTTGCAGTGTCATTTGTCTGGTAGTCCACCCAGTGATTTTCCACAAAATCGTCAAAGAAGCAAAGCAGACGGCAATTTACATCGAATGATTTAAGTTTATTGATTATTGTAAATTTTTACTGCTTAATGCTGTTGCATCTGGCACAGGGATATGATACCTTGTATAAAAAAAGGTTCACATTCAAATCCTTGAATAAGTTAAATAAAATGCTATTAAAATAGCTCAGCATGTAGTATATAAATCTTTTAGATATCATGTTTAATTTTTTTCAATGAGAAAAATGAAATAGAATAAAGCAAAAATAAATATTTGACAATATTTCAAAACGCACCTGGCTTAAAAAAACTTCCGTGTTTTTTATGCATATAAATGTATGGTGTTTCAATCCAAAACATCAGTTAACTAGTCCATGTCTACCAATATACCTATTGGCTAGCTAATTTAAAACTACCAAAAAGTTTAAACTAAAGGTCAAATTTAATTCTGAATTTCTGAAGTAAGAATCCAAGCCTTGAAACTTCCAGCATAATGGGAATAAACACATTTTACAAAATGGCATCAACAACTGCAAAAACGGGCTCTTGCCATAAATATGGTAAATGGGGTTTTAAATGAAATATTTATGTGTTTAGGAAAGTTTAATTTTGTTATTTGGGTTTATATTATAGTTCCAATGAGGAAATTCTGTTTTGGAAGGCATCCATCCTAAAAAAGTTATGAGACCTCAAAGTAAGAATTCTGGAAATATATGAAGTGCAGAAATTATATTTGTTGCCAGCTCACAAATTTCATCATGTAAATCTAATTTCATAGATTTCAACTTTCTTGTAAAAATTCATAAAATAAATAAATAAATATTTATTAATGTAGTAATTGTAATATGTCATCATATAACTTATTTTACTTGATCACTTGCGTTTAATCAACATTAAAATATTGTTATCGTGCATGCATACATACGTGTGTCAATTAAGCTCTTTCTAGACATCATAATTGGATTTAAAGTCATCATATGATTTAAAAACTTTGAAATACCAGAAGTGTCATTATTAATCAATAATTTTAATTTAATGTCAATTAATTCATGCATCTATGCTCATGTTTCAAACTTTTTCCAAGCCCAGATTGTCACAGAACGTGTAAATCATTGAAAAATAAATTGGTGCTACCCTCATCGCAAAATGGTAACAAACTACCAAAACTTATTTTCAAAACTTGCAAATTCCACAGTTTTAAAAGTTTGCTTTAATTTTTTTTTTTCGTTTGACAGAAGCCAACGGAGTTCAGAAATTATGCCATATGCATTAATTGTGGTTACTACTATTATGCATGTCAGTGCAAATGTCATTACGATGACGAAAATCCCACCGACTTTCTTACAGCAACAACACAATTCCGATTTACAAAATAAATAAATAAAACAGTCAGAAACTATTTTTAAAATTCTTAATACTATTATGTTTGAATAAAAGCTGGCCATGTTTTCTTGTTTACGTCGTAGCCTTGAATTGCCAGTTACATAACTTTTATTAAATTTTATTAAGTATCGATCAAATTCTGCTTTTTTGCCAATTTTAAGATACAGCTGTTTTAAGTTTTCATTGAAGTTGTTAATTCACAATCAACTTACTACGCACATACATCAAACTGTATGCATACAATATACTTATAGTCTTGTATTTTATATGGAGAACCAAGACATTCAACATTTATTTCAGTATTTATAAGACTTCTCCGCTTAATACAAGGTCAGTACATTATTTCAACTTAAATTCATCCAGCTTGAGACAGTTTTAACTTTTTTCTAAACTTATTCATATTTCAGCAAACAAAAATGAAGACTAACGTCGCGTCAATCGTAATTCTTCTTTTCTTTTTCATGGGTTTTGTTGCAGCGGTGAGTTTTCAGGAAAAGTTACATCGTTTAAAGATAACAAAATTGGAAGCTAAAATATAAATTTTGTTTTCTAGGCTCCATTCGTTCCTGCCCCCATGAACCCTCAAATGTTCCTTAACTCATTATTGAGTTAAGCCAACAAAGCAGGTAGTACGGATGGAACTGACGTCAGGAAAACCCGATTTCATAGGTCTTCAAAGACCAAACCGAACTTTAAAATGCTATTTTAGGCGAAAAATTTAATTCTTTTCCATTATGTAATCATTTGTTTCTAGAAATTTACATTATAATATTTTAAATGATTTTTCTTCTCCATTTTTGACATTACAAAATTGTTTATGAAACTACTTTTGTAAAAGTGGTGTATTCACAAAACTAAAAAATATATATTCTAATAAAATCTAAATGGTATAATTACAGTTTGCTTCTCTCGACAAATTCATTTAGTAATTTTTATTAAATAACCATAATATCACATAATGCTATCAATAGTTTATTGAATGCAATTCTTTCGACATTTTTGTTTGCTCTTAATTTCATTGACGTATAGTTTACTATAAAACTTTGCCTGCAATAAAAAAATATTTAAGGATGCGCAAAGCATTGCAAAAACATGCGTCACACCTAAAACGAGCTTATGTAAATGTAATATGAAAAACCGATCAGGTAGCACCACATTACAAGCTGTTCTAGTATCTAAACTCTGAACAAATTTTTTTCTCGAGAAGAACATTCATTTCACAAACAACAGAACAATACGTCGTAAACCTTTCATAATTTACGATCATGTTGTAAAAATATATGAATAATTTTACCAAGACTTCCTAAAAACATATTTATACGAAAATAATTCCTCTCAATTTATTTCGGAACTAATACTAGCCCGTAAGTGTTGAAGTTATGTACATTCCATTTACTTTGAATTTTACACCAAATATTCTTGTTACTTACACACCAAACACATTTCAAGTAAAATATCATCTTTTTTCTGTGACTTAAAAATCATACAATTTTTTGCGCATTCTATTCATTTGATCATTTTATAAAATTCATAAAAACTGTATTTAAGCCTTCATTGTATTAAAAATAATCATTCAGCGTTTTTTTCTAATTTCAGCTTGCGACAAAATGAACCTATTTTATATAGCCACCGTAGTAATGGGACTTGCTACCATTTTTTCTTTTGCAAATGCGGTAAGGAATAAATAAGCCAATCTGAAGTTTTGTTTTCTTTATAAATATATACTTATTTCTATTAATTATATCTTATATCTCTAATTATTTTTTTTATTATCGTAGGAAGGAGCACCAGATATTACTGGTCGAACAGCAGATGATATTCCCGAGTGAATTCCTGTAGCTACTCTACTAACATCCCAAAAAATGAAGTTTCAGTAACGAATGATGATTTTCTGTTACAAAATTTCTTTCAAATTTTAAAACAATTATTAGTGCAAAAGTTAAAAAAAAACAATAGCAAAACAAATTACATATGTTTTAAATGTTTATTGAGTAAAATGTTTTCTTAAAACAAAACTAACTTTTTATATTATTTTTGAAGAGTCCATACCACAGAGCTTGAATCATACTCCATTGTTTTCATAGTCGCCGTAGTTGCCACTTTGAATCCCATTTCACCCAGCATTCCTAAATACTGTGCTACATATTCTAAAGGCAGGTTATTCTTATCAGGCCTTTGACTCATTCCAAACTGCTGCATTGAGGAAATATTTATTAAAATCGCAGTCATTCGTGCATTAAGTAGAATTTCCGTAACTCGATCTGGATAATGCTTCTTTTGAATAGCTTCCCGTTCGTGAGCTGTCAAACCGTAAATTTTGAGAGCCCATCCCATTCCCATTTTTGGTATGGTCATTACTCGTTCAGTGACTAGGGTCCATTGCAAGCTAAAAAAATATCCACAAGATCATAATTACTATTTTCACAATAAAGTTTAAAAATGTAAACATGCCCTTTTTATATTTATGTATGTACGTATTTATATGAAAAAGCGCCTACATTAATATCACCACCGACATGGTCCGTTATGATTTATAAACGAAAATAAGGACAAATCTCTTTTTGTTGATATTCTATATATTTTGAGGTAAACACAAGTTATTTATTTTATTGCTATCAAGCAAAATACAATGTTTGCACGCAATAAATTAATCAGCTTTTAAACTTATTTTCTTACGGCCTTGAACGTTTTTATATCAATAAAAGCTATTAGTTGCATATATAACATTTATCAATAACATATAATTAATTACATCGAATAAAATCAATATTAATATTATATTTGTGCTTTATTTCTGTTTTTGGGATGGGAAAATTCGCATTTGACCATAAGCTATAATGATTTTACTTGTAATTACACCAAATTGCCTTTGTAAGAAAACCAGGATGAAAAATTTGCAAGTGTATTCTGATTATCACAATAAGATACTACTAAAACATGAAATAATTCGAAATCTTTACACGCACACTAATGATTACAGTTCGGTTCATGAACTTAACTCAAAAAAATGTCCTTAAAACTTTCCATTCAACTTTGTTGTTTATTAAGTACACTCAAATTCACAAGTAGATAGTATGCGCGACTCTATTGTGTTTGTGTCGTGATAAAAGGTTGAAAATAATTGTTTTACTACAACAAAATAACGAATGTATACGTTAACTTAAATATGTAAGTTTTAATCGTCTAATGCAGGCAACTGGGTCTAACGGCTAAGGATCCAGACACTTGGGCTGTAGGTGCCCGCTTCGAATCCCGGTGGTGGGGA
>JAQFZH010004844.1:0-11363 GCA_034695485.1 Entomobrya nivalis
GTGTAACAATGTTCTCAACGGAGTGAAAAGTATATTTTAGTTATGTTTTTAGAATTAGTGTACCACTTATGTTATGCATAATATGGAGGTATACTTGTACACGTGTTTGCTATTATTCAGCAGAATAACCTTGATTGTGGGGACATTAAACCCGATACCGATACCACCAAATGACTTTGAAGTCGCGTCCTTTAGAAACTATTTATTTTCTAAGTATCATGCACCATCGAATATCGAATGCAGGTGTTTTTGTATTGCACATTTATATGCAATGTAAATGTATTTTTACAACGCAGGCAATGTGTTAAGTGCATTCCAAAATATATCGGATGACTTAATGGAATTTGCAGCGGATTATTTTTTATATGCTTGAGGTTTTCATAACGCATTCTTTTCTATGCATTATGTTTGAAAAGGACGCGTACAAATGTACAGTTTTCCTGAGATCATAATTTTTCTTTGTAATTGAAATTCCATTAAGGTTGCTAAAACATGAACAAATTAATTTTATGGAAGGTATATAGTAATTTGTAAATGTGTCCATCAGGCGATTTCACGTATACACGAGATTCCCTCACGGCACATCAATTTATTTTACCTTTCACCAAAGCAGAACATATAATTGAATATGGTTTGAAACAAAGGAAACGATCTACATGGATTAAATATGTTTGGTTTGACTTCGTACATGGAAATAGGTTTTTAGAAATCTGATTGTTACTTATTAACGCAAAGAGATGAGAATAGAATTACCAGCTATCAAAAACCCAAATCCTAGCAATTTATTATTACCTGATGAAGGTAGATAGATATTCGTCTTTAAAACGATTTGTCTTCGTCAATTCCCTGTGTCTTTGACGGATGGTATTTAATTATAGAATGCAGTACTGTATAAATTCAGATTTCACTGTGCATTACCAATTTTATATTGCATAAAATATAATTTCAATTGCAAACTTAGTTATTTACGATTCTCACGAGTTGATGTACCGTTTTCATAAATGAACGGAATGAAAACGTGTAAAAACACCAAGATAATCTTTTTGTTGTGAAAACTTCAGCAGAACCATGTTTATTTTCACCTTGTACCTTCATTTTGCTGCATACAATGATGAGATGAGAGCAAGATGAAAGAAATCCGTCGACATGTTTTGCATAAAATTTCCATGTCCTTAAACACAAGACAAGAGTGAAAATCGTGAATGATATTATTGTTGAAACAAAACCTCTGACTGAGGGCACGATCCTGAAGCCGAATCTTATGCATATTTATGACTCCGTCGTACTAGGTTAGGTACGTATGTATTGTGTGTATGAAGTATGAACTTGTAAATTGTGCAATGCATTCTTTACAACATTCATCAACATTAATGCGGATAAACAAAAGACGTTGTTTAGTTATTTGAAGCAAAGCCACATCTTAAAACTACATTTTGTAGTTGTTTATCCATACATTCAACTATTGTATCATATTCACTACAAAATACTTTAAATTTGCTCTTTTAACCTGCATGAATTATAAAATAAGCTATGCATTATACATCAGTTGCACAAGCACAAAAATAAATATACTGAAATATTTGTTGGTCTCAGTTGCCTGTTCTATTGCTTTATGCATGGGAAATGTTGGAAATAACATTATTGCTGTCGGGTTTCTCATCACGTTCATTCTATGTTCAACTCAACACAAGGATTTTTTTATGAGTAGGTAAATCACCGAAAAAGTGCCAAAGTTATTTTGCAGTTTAAGGTTTCATTCGGTTACAGCAATAGAAATATAGATTAGTAGAGAACAACCAACCTCGCTCAGACTCTTGTATCTTTGTAATCATCATTTGTTTCATACACATTATGATTACGATTAGTAAGTACTCAACATGAAAAAATTAATAACGTTGTATGTTAAAACACAACTCAAATTCACTCTAGTACCCCTGTATAAAATACGTCAATCGTTTTATTTTCAGCACTTTTAAAAACGCGTACTGTTATTCTGAGAAAAAATAAATTCCGAACAGGTTTGTTTTCTCAGACACAGCCAAATTTAAATTTAGGAAACTTTAATCTGGTGAAATTCAAATTTACAAATGGAAGAGACATAAATAAACATTGAGTCATTGAATTGATTATACGTTGTTCCACCCACAACAACATCCTGTAGTCAGCCTCTTTCACGTTATCTATCAATGTTTACGATAATACCTTCAAATGTAAGTATTCCTTGTCTTTTACACAATACGATGCTTAAAAGAGCCACTAAAATTTAATGCTTGCGTGAATTATGCATGTACCTCCTTCCGCCGCAAAATAATCAAGATAACAAAAATAATACAGGGAGGTTGTCCACATGTCAAGTGAATTCTAAGGAAAATACTATTTTTAGCTTTTTGTGGTCAATGACATATTATTCACAATCATAATGATATGAGTAGGTATTTAATAAGTAGTCATGGAAAAATACTGCCATTTTACCAATACGAACCTAGAAATATTTTACCTGCTCAAATAGTACACTTGTTAAAAGCCTACATCATGTTAACTATGTGTCTCATATCTTCAGACATCATGACATAAATACAATCCAATTTAAAGCTAAAACTAAATTTATATATTTTTACATCCTTAATGTTAACCTGGCATGCAAATAGTAGTACCAATACTTTCAAAATTTCAAAAGTAAACAATTTAGTACTGAGAATGGGATTTTGTATCAACATGCCCCAGGATGTTTTAGGTATAACACCATGTCAAAACTCTTTACTTTTGTCGTTGAGCCATAAAAAATTGTCCATCAAGAGAATTGAATATGAAAGATGATATACCGAATAATATTATGGTAATATCCTTATTGTGTTATTCATCATGGTGAAAACTTTTCATCGAAAGTGAAATCTGAGCTGGTGACAACAACACACCACCACACACCTCACACAGAGATCATGAAAAGAATGGATAAAGATCCAAGTTAGATTGATAGCGCTCAACCCTGCTAGACAAGGAGAAGAATAAAAAAAGAGAAAGCAGCAGGATAATACTCTTGAAGTCCCTTTGTATTGTTATTCGTATTACCTGTGAAGGTAGGGAAAACAATGCTGAAAAGACAAGACTCCTGCTGCTGCTGTCTTGCTCCTTACTGTTTCGCATTTTACTTTCAGTCAGTAAAAAACTTGCTGTCTCGTTCTTTTTTTTAACCAGTTACCGACAAAACGAGTGCGCTGGTGTATGTGTCAGTCATCTATTTTTTATATGACGAAGACGATATCAGAATTTTACCAGAGCTAAAGGTAATAGCAGTATAAGCACTATCTGGTATGTAACATCTATATATTATAACGTACATGTAAAATCTTACACAACACAAATAACTCCATTGCATGCAATATGCCTAATGCTTTTACTCATCCACCAGAGAAGAATAGTTCTCTAGAGACAATCTCATTTCTGAAATGGCAGATACAGACATTGTTCAGCAGAAGAACACATGAACATTATGTGATTGTGTATATTTATTATTATGTTCAGTCGATGCTCACACCAAATAACCTAGCTGGGTCGCTGCCTTTTTGTATACATAAAAACAGCGTACGTTTTATCAACTTTGTTACTTATTTTTAAGGTGCATATTATATTACGACTCTTACACATATATGCATTCTAAGAAGAAAATATATCTAACAAAAATAGTAGTGCAAACTGCGAAATTATTCCCAGTAATATTATTTTATATTGTCAGAAAAGTCTTAAGAATTCGCAAATATGTTTCCTTTTTTGACACGAGGGTGTACAAAGACTATAAACAGTCGATATTATACTACTACAGTCTACAGTAGGGATGTGTTAAGATATCGTTACTACTTTACTACATATTCATCTTTTCTCGTCGTTTTCTAATATTCTGCTGCTTCTTATGCGTAACCCTTTTTTCCTTCAGAATTTGGTGAAAATTATATACCTGAAGGAATTTGTATGTGTATATTTGTAAGCTGATGCTATCATATTTGTTTTATAATCCTTTTTATATCCCTGTTGTAGTAGTCTTTTTTCCATTATGCTTCACTCGAAAAATCAATCTCCATTTTGTGTTGTGTGTGAATGGATGTATGCAGCTCTATACAGTATATCTAAACTCTAAACTTGTGAATATAATAAAAGCGCACTCCTGGTGAAAATCTGCGTGAATATTATGGTGAAAAGGTACACAAAGTCTTTATCAAACAACGAGTAGGTGCTCGAAAACTTAACAGTGTACTATGCTCTTGAATACATCGATATTATTACTAAATTCGGAAAAGATAAAAAAGGTCCCGACATACTTTTTTTTACAAAGAGACGACTTTTAGCTTTGCAGCCAATATAATCCGTATAAATATTAATATTGAAACAGTACACAAAACTCGTTAAATATTTGTACTGTTCTATATTGATTGACATATAATTTGTAATTGTTTTTGGCTGCACTTATCACACAGGAAAAAAGTATGAACCGGCGATTGTGGCTTGGCTTAACTTTGTAAACTTCATTTGGCTAAAATCTCCATATATGAGCAAGATCCGTAGTGAAAATTTTATTTTTGGTTGAGTTAAAACTACACAACCGCTTACACTTATGTATGTCTTGTGCAGAAGTTGGCAGATCGTTTAAAGGTTATTACTACGCACATATTATGTACTATCGGCCCATAGGTGTGAGTGCAAAATTCAATTCCGTAATACCAAAGTAAACTTTGAATCAATCGACTATGAAAATTGCTTTTTTGCTGGGTGGATTTTCGCAATTTTTACTTTTTGGTCCAGCGGGTAAAAGTTGTACTCGTATAATACATATACATATACCATATATGTAAAAGAATATAATATAAAACAAAGTTTAACCGGAATTAGAACTTTTTCAGTATCTCAAAAATCATTTTGTGTAAAATTGTACGTAAGAGAAAGATGATTTGAATATTTTGTGGTTGTCTTGTGATGCCATATGTACCTTAAGCATAATCCTTAGTGCTGGTATATGAGTCAAATTTCTTGCGATTACGAGGCATACTTAGTTTTTGTATCAATTCTTTTTTTCTTTCCCTATTTTTCTCGCTAAAAGACAACCACCCAACCATAGAAAACGGGAATAACCAGTGGAAAACCACAAGAAACAAATTGGAGCAGAAAATTTTATCTGATTTGTTTTTTATCAGATATTCGTATGCAGAACGGAGAGCCTCCAGGTAAAAAAAATATCATCAAGGTATCGCAACTACATTTGCCAAATATTAGACCATTCCTTTAACAAAAAACAAAGAACTACGGCACGGTTCGATAACCACCACCAGTAGTAGAATAACAGCAGCATTGGTGCGGAAAACATAAAGTGATTGTGGCCTGAGACTTGGTCGGTATCAGTGTGTTTGTGTAACGGAGTTACATTTTTGTCTTTGTGTCCTTTCTTCATATCATTACCATTTTTACTATGTTGATGATCAACAAAATACCAATTTTATGAGAAAACACTGTAATGTACTCACTCCACTCACCGCACAAGTTTTTCTGATAACTTTCATACAAAATGGAAGTAAATTTTCAGCTGTTGTGTGACAGAAGCATTGTAGCCATGAATCTTCTGTTGTATCAGCTGAAGTGGTTCATAAACTTAACCAAACAATATACACAAGAAAAAAATCGGCACGAATATTGAAAACACGTACAAGTCTTTTTTCCTTTTTTACTGAAACAAGTTTCGGTGTTGGTTTGGTACTAGGTGAGTGTGTGCAGAGATATGCATAGAATGTGTGTCTGTTTGCGAGTGAGAGGAGAAAGCTCACGTCAATGGCTTCAGGTTAGGGATTTCAAACAAAAATCCGACATGACATGATTTTAAATAAAGTCAAGAGCTTATTCCAGAAAAATTGAAAAACGCACATGATGTTACATGTGGGAAAAGGGTAAGTTTTGGGTAGGATGTATCAGGCTTTAGTCAGAGAGATGAGAAAACATAACTTGGAATTAATAGGCTATGTATTGTGCGAGCGAGGCAAAATTTTGCATTTTTTCTAAGCCATGTGTACACATAACATGCTGCTTGATTCTAGCAGTCGCAAAGAGTGTTTCCCATCACAATCGATGTAGTATCTTCAAGTGTCAGTACCACATTTTGTCGATCAGATTCAGGGTGAACACACCTGCAATGGCTGCAATACAATACCATACAGGACTGTATGGTACATATTACATATACAACTAAATTATGAATGAGAAACATGAGTTCTGGGGAAAATTAGTCTTTTTTATATGAATTAAGAAATACATACATGAACGTAAATTATATTATATTTATATAATTATACATTCACATGTTAACCACAAAATGTGAAAGAATTAGAAATGTCTCAAAATATTTTACTTTAATAATTTAAAGCATAAATACATTACTTGTAATCTTTGACTTAAAAGCTAGCAATGTCTTGGATTAGGTTTTAGGTTCGATTAGGTTAAATGAAACAGTTAAGAAAGACTATTCTCTCCATATCTTTTTGTGTATGAAACGGTCATTTTTTACCATTGTCAACTCAATAAACCTTTTTGATTATTGACCAGTTCTAAAAAATGAACTTCTAGAACACCATAACCGAGACACAGACAACAAAGTGTGTTTGCTTGCATGTTTTCCTCTTTTGAAGAAGAAATCGTTGACTCATTGAATCCCAAAAATTGTCTGTCTGGTTTTGGTTGACTGGTCACTACTGATAAGAAAGAAAATGTACCCGCAAAGCAATTTAACTTCAATGGCACTTACGAGCAAATAAGTTCTTTTTGCTACAAATTTCATTCATTCATCAACCCACTCAGAGAGGTAAAATTACTTGCGGTGGTAGTGGTGTCGTCTGGAAAAGTGATTCTAGATGAAAAGCCAATATTAGCCACTACAATCACAAAGTACTTTGCTCCTTTTCAACTTAAAATGGTGTAAATTTGCTGGCTTGTTTGTATGTATGAACAATACTCGCAGAGCAGACCTGCAACTTCAAAAAGTTCCTTTGAACAGGATGATGATGATGATGACGATGATGATTATTGCTTTGAGTGAAGTCACATGAGAGAGAATGAGCAGGGGAAGAGCTTAAAAGCCACGAAATTGTATGTGAACGCCAACAAGCAACAATCATTATACCGTCATCGCCAACCTCCTCCCAATTACTACGTTTTTCTCTTTCCCCATTCAAAAATCAAACAAATAAAGTCAAAGCCTTAAATACTATATTAAAGTCGCACATATACATACTCACACTTATACAGTTACAAATAAAAGGAGAAAGTATTTTCAAGGGAACAAGCCGCAAAAGTATGTAATGCATGTATGTATACTGTATACCATACCACCCAACAAAAACGCACACAGCATTTTGCACTGGGACAATAACCATTTTACTTTTCTAAGCATGTCCCTCTTTCCACGATTCAGACAGAGGAAGATAGAGAGACACATAACACACCTTTTAATCCACTTCTCGATTTAAGCACATTACGGAACATTACTTTTATTTGAGTTTTTACTGGTAGCTTACTGCCATACACAAAAGGCCAGGAAAAGTTGTCGTGTCGTGTTTTCGTTTCGAGAGTTGATGTCATGAAAAGAGTAAAAAAAAAAGATTGAGTTAGCTGTAGGGTCTGTCTCAAAGATTTAGTAAAAGCAATAAAGTGTGAGAATAACAAGAAATATAAATAAAAACAAATCTTCATTACTCAAGCTTTGAAAGAAGGGAGCATTTAGGGCAAGTTTGCAGTTTGCACAACACACCCATTCGCCACTCCTCGCGTACATATTTATTTGTTTGCTGAATGTAGTTTACCCTATTCCTTATGAAAACTTTCAGGGACTCAAGTGCAGAGTAGAGAGAGAGAGAGAGAGAGACAAAAATAATGTCATACATAATGATGTTCCGTCGACGTGTTGGGCCTTTTTTAAATGAGCCTGGTATATAGTGAGGATTTTTAGGGTAATAGTAATGAGTAGAGTTTTTAAAGGCTGTAGATCACAGGGCCTTCATATTTATTCGCAATATTTAAAACAAAATAGTACTCAACCAAATTACGCTTGGATATGGTAAAATATATTCAGTACAATTTTCACATCAATAAGACAACTCATTGAAACCAGCGAGATTCAAAGTTTCGCAAGAGAACGCTTGTATGAAAGCAAGCTCGTTTACATATACAACATTTATTGAACACGAGTAAGTCTTGAATACATTGAAATTCATATCTAAATATATGTGTATTTAGTGTGTAAACTTATGAACAGTTTTTTATAAACTAAATGGCAAATATATTTTTAACACAGACAGAAAATCAAATAGTATTTGTAGTAGTACCCTTGTATTCAAATTTTTTTGCAATGGATAACCCTTCTTATTCTAAGGATAAAATTGACTCTGTTTTAGTTCGTTTTTAGCTTGAGTATAGTTAAGGGCCTTGCCTAAAGGCCTTACATATGGCATAAAACTAACAATAGCCGAGGATGGAAGTTATTACAGAGCACCCCGGTACAAACTTTTTGAAGTGACATGAAAATCCATGCAATATTTTTTAGGCCCAAGAAAATCATAACAAAGTCGCCCTTCCCGAGTTCCGTAAGAATTTCCACAAACGAGACAAGCTGAAGACTTACTCTACTCACAACCAGTATAGAAGAGTGGAATGGCATGGCAGGTGTACGTCTATGTAAATCTAAAAGTGATGTACAAGTGGCAAGAAAGGATAAACCTATCCAATTTCATGGAAAATCCTTTAAAATCATCTATGAACTTTCCCCGTACCTTACTTCATTCCCCTGGAAGAAAGCACTGAACTGTTGAAGATTTTTTCGTTTGTCCTTTACTTAATTTTCCATAATATACTATCTCTTCGTTACACCAGAAAATCCTTTTCCGCTTCTTCACCATTCACCAATGATTATGGTAGCATATAGTGGCAAACGTATGTGTGTTTGTAGTTGTAATGTAAGTCTACATAGTTCATTCATTTCTTTTCTTTCCGAGGAGCAAAGTGTCAGCAAGAACGTTTCATTTAAGAGAAATTTAATGAAATCTCAAAGCAGATCTTCTTAATCTTAGTCTGGCATGTTAAGTTGGTTTCATATAGTCGTCCAACTAGATGAATCACTTGGTGTACAGTTAGTGAGGAGGTTTGAACATATATAAATATATGTACGCAACGCACTCCTGGTAAAGATACATGTGTGTACGTACTTTCACTCAGTCAAGAAATAACTTTAGAAAGCTAGTTTACTCTATAACAATAATATAGAGTGCCATTAAATAGGATGAATGGCGTTTTTCAATGTTTGTTTCTCCGCCTCCTCTCTCTCCCCAAAGCACATAATCTTTCTCCTGTATCCTGTACCCACTTATGTGAAATGTTACATTTTGGAATAGGGCAAATGTGTATACAACTCGTCTTTTTATTCTTGAAATTGTATAAATACTGCCCTTTCCTTGCGCGGGGATTTTCTTAGATCTTAGAATTCTTGAATAAATTTGCATAGTAAAATTTGTTGAACGATGTCATTTGAGCAAAGCAGATGTAGCATTTATTACAGCTTTTAGTGCGCTTTCAAAAGTTAACAGGAGAAAGAGTGAGTGGCAAAATTGTATCTGCCTGCAGTGCTCTCAGCAGGTCTTGAACGATGAACGAGAGAACTCTTTTGTAAGTTTTTCCCCTACATGAGAGCAGAATGCCATCCAAAACAGTACCGCAATATCCGATTTAGTACTTTATCGCGAGTGTATGACAATCTCCTGTCATGCAATTTTTACTATTGAGCCGTACTTCAAGTTTCGTTTTCTGCCATTGCGTTGCAAAGTGCAATATTTTGCCTGGTTGCAGTCGGTAATAGCCATTGATATCTGTGAATCCGAGATTTGCGTTCCTGTCGACTCCAAATAATATCATTTGGAAATTCCGTTTTATAAAATAACGTTGGAAGGGAATTAAAAATAGACAAGTTCTTTTTTAAAGAGAGAATCGTGTGAATAACCAGTGGTGTTTTCTGCTGTTCATGGGAAATATATATAAGTAGATCCCACATGGTGACATCACATGGTCAAAATCAGTGAAATCATGACGTGAAACATAAACCTTGTTCATCCTCCATAGCATTCTATCAAAATAATTGTTTCTTGTACATAAGGTTTAAATCTATGTACATACTCTCAAACTGGTACATACAACATATGAGTACATACATATATTCGTGAGTACGTAATATGCATAAGTATTCTTCACATACCAGCACCCATCTAAATATATTGTACAGATTTATTGATATCCCAAAGTGTATCGAACCCCTTTATAATTATCCCTTAAAGAGATAGGATCAGTTATCAATAGATTACAGACACCAGAGTAAAGAATGGGTGTTATTATTTCAGGATAATATACAACATTTTTTGTTCGTTAGAAAAATTGATTATGCAGCACAGCTCGTAAATCACTATAGCTCAGTTATGGGAGAACAAGCAATTTATCTCATATACTCGTCATTACGATCCCTCGCGGAGACGGCGCAGTCAAGCTGAACCACTTCCAGAAGAGAAAAGTAACATTAGTGCTAGCAGTTACCCCGGCTAATTTGAGTAGTTTCCTCAATCACATCATCATCAAATTCTTATATTATGTATAAAAATGTAACATGCATTATTCAAACTAAGCTTTGTTCACTTTTTTTTTATGTGTAAACACCTATCTACACAAAATACCATCACCAGATGGTTATACGCAAGTGAATAATATATAGTACGTGTGTGCGTCTCAGAATTCCCTCTCTGTAGCGCAGTTAGTCGTTCATCTCAAATTACTATCCTAACAAATTGTCTGGCCAGTAGTATGTTAGGATACATTATAACTTACATACATCTATAAAAATTCTACGAAGTGGTCTCTTTTTTTTACAATAACAATTGCGGAGGGAGTGGCAAATCACCATCATTTTTGTGACAGTAGCATGGCAGTATAAAGTAGTTTTTTCTACTTGTTCTGTAAGTGAGCACTACATAAAAAGCTACAAAATCCCTATGAATGTGGAAGTCAGGCTGTTTGATTGATTGAAGCCATTTGCATTTTTAGTCCAATGCTGGAAGTGCTGTCATATACATTGTACACAAGGGACTCTAATATTACACCACACACTTACCATTATATCGCTGTCGGTGGTGGACCTAAACTTTCAAGTCTTTCTTTCTATCGCTTCTTTTCTTTAACGGAAATTTGAGAATTAGGCAAATTTTTATATAATAAATGAAGCAATATATGTTTTATGTTATTACAGAAACATATTTGCATGCATTATGTATATATGTCTATGATGGAACGTGTCGATGAGT
>JAQFZH010004845.1:0-11359 GCA_034695485.1 Entomobrya nivalis
GCATTTTCTAAGCCAGCCCTGGATTTGAGAACCTACAAGAAAGTGACATGAAGTCTCCCCTTATCCCTTTTCAGCCTTTTTGGCATTTTCTGGTGCCAGCCCTCGATTTGAAAACCTACACGAAAGTGACATGGAGTCTCTTCGTATCCCTTTTCAGCCTCTTGGCATTTTCTAAGCCAGCCCTGGATTTGAGAACCTACAAGAAAGTGACATGAAGTCTCCAGTTATCCCTTTCCAGCTTGTTGGCATTTTCTGGTGCCAGCCCTGGATTGGAGAACCTACAAGAAGAAAGTGACATGGAGTCTCTTCTTACCCCTTTGCAGCTTGTTGGCATTTTCGGTGCCAAGCCTGGATTTGAGAACCTACAAGAAAGTGACATGGAGTCTCCAGTTATCCCTTTTCAGCCTATTGGATTTTCTGGTGCCAGCCCTGGATTGGAGAACCTACAAGAAGAAAGTGACATGGAGTCTTTTCTTACCCGTTTGCAGGTTGTTGGCTTTTTCTGTGCCAGCCCTCGATTTGAAAACCTACAAGAAAGTTACATGAAGTCTCTTCTTACCCCTTTCCAGCCTTTTTGGCATTTTCTGGTGCCAGCCCTCGATTTGAAAACCTACAAGAAGGTGACATGGAGACTCTTCTTACCCCTTTTCAGCCCATTGGATTTTCTGGTGCCAGCCCTCGATTTGAAAACCTACAAAAAAGTGACATGAAGTCTCCCCTTATCCCTTTCCAGCCTCTTGGCATTTTCTGTGCCAGCCCTCGATTTGATAACCTACAAGAAAGCGACATGTAGTCTATTCTTACCTCTTTCCAGCCTGTTGGATTTTCTGGTGCCGAGCCTGGAATTGAGAACCTACAAGAAAGTGACATGAAGTCTCCAGTTATCCCTTTCCAGCTTGTTGGCATTTTCTATGCCAGCCCTGGATTAGAGAACCTACAAGAAGAAAGTGACATGGAGTCTCTTCTTACCCCTTTGCAGCTTGTTGGCATTTTCGGTGCCAAGCCTGGATTTGAGAACCTACAACAAAGTGACATGGAGTCTCCAGTTATCCCTTTTCAGCCTCTTGGCATTTTCTGTGCCAGCCCTGGATTTGAGAACCTACAAGAAAGTGACATGAAGTCTCCCCTTATCTCTTTCCAGCTTGTTGGCATTTTCGGTGCCAGAATTTGATCCAGATTAGCGGGAAAAAACTTGATGCAATAAATAAGTAGCTCATAATTGTTAATGTTAATGAGGAGCAAAATTTTTGATGCATAAAATAACCAATCAAAGCTAAGTTGATAATAAAGTGATCAGATACATTGCGAAAACACATATCATGCGAGGTCTTGCAAGAACTTATTTTCTCAAAGCTTGACTCTAATTTTCATACAGGCAACCACTCACTCATACCTCAGATTTCTGAACTCACAAAGAAACATGAAGAAATAAGCCAGCGACAAGCTGAATGTATGACATTTCGTTTTCAAGTAGTTTTTTTCAATCATCTCGGCAGTTTCATTTTGTCGTTTCAAGTATAAATGTTAATCACTCAACTAATGTGTGTATAAAGTAATTTAGATTAGTGTAGTATTATTTATTTCCGACATAAGTGTTTGCCTTCATTTATTTTCAATTTTTATTATCAATTACCTCCTTAATTAACTTTTTCTGCATCAAAATGACTACTCAAAGACAGGGACGACAAAACGTAGAGTACGGAGCTGGACGTATAAGTACCTGCGTGAGAGTAAGTCTGGTTTTGAAGTAGGTTAAACATATACTAGGCAAAACATTATACTAATTACTGAAATATCTGTAGATGTTTTTGAATGTAGCTCGAGAATGAGTACAATGCAGTTGCTCTGGAGTACTCAGTAAGAAACACCTGCCGCATTGTGTACGTAGCGATAAGAGATATCCAAGCTGGAGAGCGTATCACAAGACCTCACAATATCCAACTTCAAACAGCCTTGTGGAAAACGGTACGCAACCAAACTTACATAAGGTTTTGAAAACTTTTTGGTTGCAACAAAATATGGTTCGTAATAAAAGTGATATCTTTTTTTTAATTCATAGGATTCCAGTACTAAGCCAACTGTTGAAAAGTTTGTGGGAAGCGTAAACCCAAAGTTACTCAAGAAACCGGTACCCATAAAAGAAGTAACGAAATACATACCTGGAACCATAAGAGAATACATTCCTCCAGATTGGGAGAATGACGCCAACTACGTAGAAAACCACGTGTTTCAGCTGTATCAAGGAGTCTACATTGACACCTCTGGAACTAACACCCAAAGCGACATCATGAAGGGCTTTATCGCGGGTGGTTTTTGTGGTACTCAGAACGTTTACTGTTATGCGGTGGAATGCCCAGACCTACATACTAGATTTTATGTTCCACGAGCTATGTCTTCCGACACTGCCAGACCCTTGCAGAACAATTGCGCGGTGGTTACACCAACGATGAAGTCTTGAGCTACAAAAGGCTAATGGATAATGCTAGACGCAGATTGAGTAGCTTCATAATTCAAGACGATGACTTCAAAGTTTACATGGAAAAACTCCGAAGAGGTCGAACACCGGTACCTCATGTAACCCGAAATAACATTCCCGGCAATGTAGTGCTCAATTTGCCAAACGACGTATTAAGTACAGCGGACCCTCAACAACCGAAGCAAAATTATAAATCCGCTACATGCCGTGTTCCAGTAGAGACCAACCCAACCGGTGACCTTTTTGAACAACCTATCAATTGTGATCTCTCCGGGGGTCGGCAATTTAAAGTCGTTACCGATGAGAGGATTCGAGTTATTGGAAATCCAGCTGACCTTGAAAAATTTCAACGAGACCGGAGACTTCAGAAAGCTGCAAACTCTACTGCATTGGTACCATTTGAACAACCAACATCCAGTAGTCGTGCGTTAGAGGGATCATGTCAAACTAATCCTACGGCTAGGCAAAGGTCAACACAGCGCCCAACATCTGGTTCCACTGGGGTACGCCGAAATGTACAAGTTAGAGACCGAGGATGCCGTTATGACCCACATCAACCGACGAGGTCCTACAAACATGCGTTTGCGTTCTGCGTGTTCCACAACTCGTCTAGGTTCCATAATCGCTGCAGGTCCACGTTGATTGCCATCAGTCAAGTAGTCCGGGAGAAAAAGACGCATTTCCATTGGAAAGGCCACCGGACGACTCAACCTCGGATCAATTTCACCTTACCGTTCTTCACCCAGTGCAAGATGTAAATGAGAGTAAAGAAGGAACCTGTGCATGTTGTTGTTCTCATTGATCACCACATGGGGAATACTTCCTGTAGCAAACGAAATATTTCTAATACATGATTTTAACTTGTTATGATTTTTGATGCACCAAATAATTTCCATATACCGTGTTCCATGAAATCCGAATTCCTACTCAAGGGTTCAGTCATCCTTCCGAAAACCTTTCTCGAACGTACACGCGCTGCTCTAGGTTCTTCATGAGTCAACGACCATATATTCTTGTACTCTGGATAAGCTTTCGTTTCCCACAATGAAGGTGTAGTTGAACGTGGTGCACCGAATACCTTAGCAATGTAACCACCTTCCTCAGCAGTCATTTCATTATTAAAGTAATGAGAGGCTACGGCTTCGTTTTTGTAGACTAACTGGCTGGGGACATAAAACTCATCCATGCAGGGATTCATTCTACCGATGACATAAAACTTCAGACCCTTGCCATTACTGTACTCGCTGAGGACCCTTCCAGAGAGAACTTTCAACGCACCATCCTCCCACCCAATGAAAGCGACATGCGTTAAGAATTGGACCTTACAATTGTCCACAATTGAAGAAGTAGACAACATATTAGCACACATATTGATTTGAAAGAAATACGGTAAATATCTAGTTACAAAAAATATGAATCAATTAACCTAACCTAACAAATACCGACGAGAGAAAAAAAAATCTCGACTTTGTGAATCATTTTGACAAACTAATTCAAACTCTAAAAAATTCCTCTCTATAAGAATTGTTTCCATGCCTGGAGTATGATATCAATGCATCCATCCATCTTATATAAGCTTGATTTGATGATGATTATATGTATTCCTTGCGATTAAAAGTTAATATTAAAACTACACGTTGGGATTGTTTCAACATAACTTTATTGCATACAAAATCATCAATTCATTCACATTAATCGTGTTGTTGCACACTCACCATTGTTTAAGAAAGAAGCATAAACTGAATACCCTACAAAATTACCCTACAGCGGGCTATCCAGTTTTTCTCGAAACAAGACAACACAGCTGCAGCACTACCACCAACATCTAGCGTGGCATAACGACACTTTCTACACATCATAAGCTGAACAAAGATAAAAGCTGAACAAATATAAAAGCTGAACAAATATAAAAGCTTGTGCTTAGCTTCACAAGAGTTAATCAAATCAATTAATAGGTTAGGTTAAATATACAAGGAACAATAACGTAATCATTTCTACGGCTGTCGAGCTCTTATCAAGGCGTATACTTCTTCCATGTCTTCAAACCCCCTATCCCTGAATGCTCCACACAGGACCGTCAGTTCTCTATTAACCTGGAAGTTTCCAAGAAACACTCCATGTGGATATCTTTTCCTGTCTTTTGGATCCTTGTTGAACACTGGTATGTCACTGGTGGCAAAGGAAGCCCAAATCTCACTCTGATTTGTCACACAGTCTTCCAGCAACTCCATGCACTGGGCATGCTGGTTGAGAAGGAGAAAGTCCGCTTTCAAATTTCTTCTGCTCAGGCTTTCAAGCAGGGTCGACAATATTTCCTGCAAAACAAATTCACGACAATGAAATCAACTATTTATTGATTAGTCTTTTATGCAACAAATAATATAAAGTATCAGATGCTTACAATGACTATCGCTTCATCCCTTCTTGCAAGGGAGCGATCATTGAACTTGATGGACCTTAACATAAAAAGTCTGCTGGTTCTGGTGAAAACTGCATTCAGGGACGACGTACTCACGTAGTGGCTGTAACGAAACGGCGAGTTGGTCGTTACACCGACATAGATACTTTTAACCGTGGTAGGATCGTTAATCAAAGCGTAGTAATTCTTATCGCCTTTGTACTTCTCCATGTTGGGCCCATCGACATGCAGAACCACGTAGGTGTGCCACTTTTTGGGATTCGCTGGACGCTCGTCGAGAGACTTGTACAATTCGTCCAGCGATTTTCCCTTCGCGTGGACCTCTCTAATCGTTTTCACAACAGCAGGTATTCTAGTCCGGGACGTTGCGAATAGGTTGAACCTAACCGGCGATCAAAACAATGATTTAATTCGGTGCCATTCATTTTTTCAGAATAACCTTCTGCGTAAACTTGAATTAACATCTTACCTGTCATATACTTCGGTTCCCGATACTGTAAGATAACGAAGCTTATGAAACTTCTTTGCATCAAAATGCCACGGCATGTTTTCCAAAGGACATCCAGGTTTGCAACCCCGGCATATTAACTTGTCTTCGTGTTGCAATAACTTCTTCACGTCTGCTTTGACCACATCTTTGATTTCGGCCCAACAATGAGTAAGAAGGATGATGGGGAACGATTGGCTGGAAAACTTACTCATAGAGTCTATGGAAATTCCACGCCATGTAACTCGCCTTGCCGTCATGAATAAAGATGGTAACTACAATAAAATAAAATGATTCATTGCGAAAAAGTATTGTATTCCAGTTTAATCTATAATTCAAACTGATGCCTTTATGCGTGTGACTTACTATAAACGATGTGATCTGTTTTAGCCTTCCTAACATAGATTTGTGAAAGGGGCCGTGGTACTTTCGTACGTACATTGTGAAATCCTTCCTTAAATCCACATCCCGTTGAAACTTCCGTAAATCGCTGAGACTGTACACCACCAAGTGCTTCATGTACTCTACTTCTCTTTCCCGAATTACTTCATGCAGTGTATAGTACCTCAGCCTTCGAATCGGAACAAGGAGAACAACGTATATTGCATCTCTAAGGTTCCTGTAAACATTTCGTTTAATGAACAAGAGTTCACTTGGATCACAACGAACACCTATTTTGAGCCTTTGGATTCTCTCCTTTTCTTCATAATCAATGAAAACCACGTCGTCATCGCCAACTTCTTCCTCCTCATCGTTAGGGTCTATGGGTTTTAAGCAGTCGTAGGTACCGTCGTGTCGTAGGGCTAGACGAGCTGGTGATATCCTTCCTCCACCTTCAAACAAGTAAGCTTTGGCTTGTTCAAGGGGCCGAAACACCTCAATGGCTTGCCGGTAGACATCTGTGGCCAACTGAATCACGAAATCCTTTCCAGCAGGAGTATGGTCCTTCCAAAAGAGATCACGCGCTAAAAAATACATAAAACACAATGACCTTAGATAATGCAGCATCAATGATTATATTTGACAAATTTATTTGAAAACAAACATTACCGTAAACTTCGACCGAGACATTTCTTCCTTCCTCCGCAATTCGGGCCAAAAGTCCTCCCTTGTAACGATCCATGTTTGACATGAGATGTTCCCTGAATTTACGTCTCACGGCTCCGGCTTCATAGGAATCTTCAAATGCTTCAGCAAGCGCATCAAAAGGGTTATCCCTGCAACCAATAACAATGACCAAAATTAAAAACTTTAGTCTCCTCGTTGCATTCCAGTATTTTTTTGGCAAAACAATTCTCACTTACCCATCACGATGCATACGGTATAGTTCATATCCCTTCAGCTTTAAATACTGCTCAAAGTACACCTGGACCACCCTTTCATCATTCACTGGTCGTTCAGCCAAAAGTTCCAACGCATTGTAATGATTTTCATTAATATGCGCCAGGTAAATTGGAATTCCACCATACTCCGCTCCAGCAATGTAAGGATCCTCCAGTGGCCTTTCTATCACGATTTTCCTCCGGTAACATTCAGCCGCCACCACAATAGACTCATTATCGCCCTCACATTTGTCTTTCAGGATTTCTCTTACTGTCAGGGGAAAATTAACATTTATATTTAAAACTACAGTCATAAAAATCCTTTCACGTCGCCTAATATTTCACTAGGTAAATTGCACTTACCCTTTTCTGCACTAATCCCTTCTTTTGGGTTCTTGATTAAGTAATCATGGATATCAAGTCTAATCACCATTTGTGCCTCTATTTTCTCACTGTATGGGATATCCACATAATCTCCCAAATTTTCATTTACACTTGCTGCGATTGCGTGGTACATACAGTTACTACAAGTACCAAAATCACAACATATTTAACACAATTAACATTTAAAATATTTAAAAGGCAACGTTTACTTTTATTTGAAATCAAAAACAACTCATTAAACAAAATAGTATTACCCATCCTTCGGCATACTGTACATCGCAAAACCTTTCAACTTTAAATACAAGTTAAAGTTTTCTAGTATCTTCAGTCTTTTCTCGTAGTCCATGATTATAATTTTATTCCAAAATAATAAACACTAATCATTCACCAGAACTATCTAATTTGTGCTTCGAAATCAAATGAATAATTTAGTTTTTTCCAACAAAAATGCACTGATCGCCACAACTAAACCCAAAAAGCAAAAGATTTTTCTTGCCCTGCGTTGATTACAAAGACAAAAGCTCACCACCAAAAAGGCATGCTTGCGTTTCCCTCTTTCCATGTGCTTTACAGGAAAACGCTTTTCATTCGATCGCGATTCGATCTTTACACATGCAAAGCTAAGCTTATCGCTTTGGCTGTGATTACGTCATACTGCTACTTTGGTGGTCCGCGAAAACAAACGAGAAAAGAAATCATTTACTCAAAAACACATCACAGCATACATTTTGTGGTATTTTTTAACTTATCATGATAATTAATTTACTAAATTTGATCAAGGTATCTGATTTTTTTGAAATACAAAACATAAATACGTGATTGTAAATTCTAACTTAAAGATGTGCATGATATATTATGAGATCAAAAATACTTATCAAATGATAGAAATCTGAATATTATACGTTTATTTGCAAAAAATATAAATATTTTATACTGATGATGAGTCGTAGTAATTTAACAAGGGTAACCCCATACACATCTCCCCATACACATCTCCCCATACACATCTCAACATCATCATTTTCCTACAAACGTCCAACGTCCATGGTAACCCCATACACATCTCACCACCATGGTAACCCCATACACATCTCACCACCAAGGTAACCCCATACACATCTCCCCATATGCATTTCTTGATTTAGGTAGATCATTTCATTACCCACCAATATCACGCGATATAGCATTACGTTATAATTTTGATAGTGTATCCTTCCCCCATTTGTCGGGCAGCATGAATGATGAGCCGATTGTTGATAAGGTTCCCCCGTTGGGATTCATATAAAATCAACATTTATTTTATTTTGGTTCAATCCTACCCTAACCTAACTTTAAGTAATACTAATTCTATAAGTTTTCTCCTTTTTTAAATTTCGACGTAAATGAGAATAGCTGAATTTATATCCAATGATCATATTACCTTTCAGAGAATAAATTTTAACGACAAAATTGATGCTTACACACAACGTAAAAGGCAATGTGTGAGGCATAACAATTAAAATTAATTAATTATAATTTTCTAGATACCAAAAGTTATTACAACGCAAGCGAAATATACAGCTTCATGACTGCTACCTGGACTAATTTAATCAATGCTGTTGTGGGGCAAATAGAGACACCCGGGAATCTGCATTATACAAAGTGATCCTAAAAAGCACTCCTAAAAAGCACTCCTAAAAGGCAATCCTAAAAGGCACTCCTAAAAAGCACTCCTAAAAGGCAATCCTTAAAAGCACTCCTAAAAAGCACTCCTAAAAGGCAATCCTAAAAGGCACTCCTAAAAAGCACTCCTAAAAAGCACTCCTAAAAGGCAATCCTAAAAGGCACTCCTAAAAATCATCCTAAAAAGCAATCCTAAAAAGCAATCCTAACAAGTCATCCTACTGTTGGGTAACTCTGTTTGATATCCAGTTTTTTCTGCCTTCTTAAACAATGGTGAGTGTGCAACAATACGATTAATATGAATGAATTGATGAGTTTGTATGCAATAAAGTTATTCTCTTACAGTTTAGTGATACGAAATGTAGGTATTTATTTAATTTCATCAACATTTGTACCAGTATTCACCATATAATTCAATTCAATACATATCATTTAGACATTTAAGATCTACATATTTTATTCATCAACATCACTCATTGTACCTTCATCGTTGTCGAGGTCATCATCACTCACATCAACACTCATGTCGTCTGGATCAGATCTCATTTGACCTTCCCCGTCTTCTGAATCTGTACTAATTAGAACTTCCCCTAAGTCTTCATCATCCACACTCTTGTCATCATCTTCATCGTCTGAACTCATTTGATCTTCATCATCGTCATTAATATCCGCATTAATATTATCATCCTCATCGTCGTCGTCATCGTCATCAACTAACCGGCAATGATTTTCTTTGCTGTTTTCATCAACACACTGCGGAGGGTCGTAGATCTTTCCACAAATTCTGGCATGGGCATCTTTCACACCTTCAGAGTGGTATGGTCGTCGACAAATTTCACAACGGAAGTCGGGTTTCTTATTGTTGCACATCCACGCGGAAACGTCCTCGACGTCATCAGGCATATCTTCGACGTAGAAATCTAAATCTACACAAACCAGGAGTTATAATTAAACCCACGCTAAAGCAGGACCAACATTTCTTCTTTTTGTACATCATAAATTCTCCTCACCTAATATTTCTGTCTTTTTTGGACGTCTGCCCGCTTGCTTCCTCCTTAGGTATTGTGAGGCCTTCTTGTCATTTCTTGGTTCCTCATATATCTCATCCTCGTCAGGATCCTGTGGTTTTTTGACTTCCGGCTCCTTTGTCTCAACTTCCTCTGTCATGTCTACTACAAGAACAAGCTTGGGTTTCTTTGCTGGAGGTTCCAGGATTCGAACCTCGTCAAGTTGGTCCTTGAAAAACTCCTGGAGCTCGGGCTCATCCTTGATAATCGTTGTCAACCAGTTAAAGGCATAGCCATCCTCAATCTTAAATCTTCGCTCTAGCTCCCCCCAGTAATCGTATCGACTAAATATATCCGGATTCTCCCCTACGTCGTCCTTGATTTGCTTCAGCATTTTTTGTAAAAGTGTCGCATTGTGCTTCTTGTTAAGGGAAGGTCGTTTCTTCTTGGCAATATCTTCGCTGGTAGATGGTTTTACGATTTCTACTGTCGCCTTTTTCGGTTTAATTCCGTACTTCTTTTCGCACAATCTCACGTGACATTCCTTCACACCCTCCGAATGATAAGGGCAGTGGCAGACGTAGCACTGATAAGATGGGAGCTTCTTTTCGAAGGCAAAGTACTCCAATCCACGTTTTCGAATGCGCCTTCTCTTCCTAATCAGCTTTCCTGCAATAATCACAAATAAGTCATGGCATCAGGAGCATGGAAATGCTTTATATATTTTTTGCATAACAATTATTTACCTTTCTTCCGCTCAGGCATGTCAAAGTCATCGAGATCCTTGTTGTCGTTCTCCCATTCATTTAGTATTGCAGTCTGAAGAGGGTGCTCCATTTCCATGTGCAATTTCAGAAGCTTATCCGTTGGGTAGCTGACTTTGCATGCTACGCATTCGAAATTGCATGCGATGTCTTCAAAGAGGCGCGAATTGAGAAGTTCGTCCTGAATGTGGAGGGATACAGTTGACTTGGGGAAACTATGGTCGCATAAGGAACACTTAACCTGTTGGTTTTGGAACCTTGGTTTACATGCTATAACGTGTTCCAAAACTTCAAGCACGTCTTCAGGATTAAAGCCTTCTGAAATCTTGCAGCAGTAGCACTTGTAATTAAGCTTACGTTCAGGACAGAAACGTCTTACGTGGGCGATATATAATTTTTTTTCAACAAAGATTTCTATGCAATGATCACATTTGAAATCATTTCTCCTGTTGCAATTTTTTTGGTGCCGTCTCCTATTTCTTGTAGTCTCGAAGAAACTGTGTCCGCAGTATTTGCATTTCATTCCGCACCTTTTATCTATAAGCAATTAGCGAATTACATCATTTCTCTTTTTATTATTCATTCCATTTTGATGTATGTAGTATAATATTATCAAGACTTACATTCCGCAGAGTGTACACCTTTAATATGCATAGTCAAGTCTACCAACTGCTGATACTGTATACCACATAATTCACACTCAAACACCTTCTCCTCAATATGCGTCAGTATATGCTGAGCTAGTTGACCTGCATTCTTAAACACCTTTCCACAAATGTGGCACGTCCTCGGCTTGCACTTGTGGCTTTCGAAGTCTTTCTGGGATGGGAAGAACTTG
>JAQFZH010004846.1:0-11357 GCA_034695485.1 Entomobrya nivalis
AAAAAGGAGGGGAACGCCAATCTAAATACATGGACTTGTGAAAAATTTGCATATTGGCAACTTATATAAAAGAGATTTATAGAATAAGCCAACAAAGCAGTAAAAATATACATTTCTTTTGTTTTTTATAGTGTACCTAAACAAATTAGCTGAAAATTGTTTAAAACTATTTGTTTAAAATTGAGGTAAACATTAAAGCAGGTCATGTCTGTGTACTGTGTATTCATTTATGTGCATAAACATATAATATTTTATGTGTTTTTGTGATGAATCAACTCTAGATATAATGAATTATGATGTCATCTGAAGTCAGAAGCAAGCTTGCTTGTCTTGGTCAGTTGTCAGTCAGTGCATTAAAACGGCTTTGTCAAAAGGAAAGTCTGACAATGACAATGCATCTACACAATACGTATTAGTACATGTGTATAGTTGTCGTTTTGCACACCTTTGCATTTTACAGGAAATTTATTTATTTTTATTCTTGACCAGTTTCCCCTGCTATTATTTTAAAAATTGAGGATTTCAAGAAATTTAAAACAGAAAGAAAGTGACATACTTCTACTTTCAGCACAACAAAATAGCTTGTTGGTATGTTTTTGTAAAGAGGATATTTTTTATGACATGTAATTTTCATTGCCCAACAGCTTTTGTGATAATAATGTAATATATGATTTTAGTGAGTGGTCCTGTTCTTAAAAAGGAGATAGCATAAGAATACATATCTACACTCATAAAGCACCATATATGTAGTTTTCCCCTTCGTGTAGTTTACTTGTAGATTTGTACAGAATGATAGGACAATTTGGTGGATGAAAAATAGGGTTGAATAGATATACATAACTTGTTGAAAAAGAAAAGAATTATTAGGCAATCTTTCATCCGACACCAACGCTGCCGCACACAAATAAATAAACATGCATACAAAAAAACATTATAAACAGAGGTAGCAACATGAATTGGAATAAATACTAAAAAAAACTGAATGTCTTTTCAATAAACAAAAGTAACAATGAAAAGGAGAACGAAAAGAAGAAAAGAAAGATAACCTTCGTCACCCCCAAACCTCAGACCGTACGCTTTATACGAAAACAAGAAACTTTATCTGTGTATCTATTATGCAAAATAGTTAAAGACGCACATTTGAAAAATATAACGAGTTCGTGTTTTTTTCTATATAGCCAACATTGGTCGCTTCAAAAAATTTAGGCATAATATTTATTCTAAAATTGTATTTAGAAAATGAAAATATTGCATGGCACATGGGACATCAAGAGAGAAAAAATTTACACTTGGATTAAAAAGCAGTAAAAATGGTTATGTTTTTTTTACTCAAGCTTACATGACACCTTTAACAAAAGTAATGCCACTAACGTTTACTAACTTTTTAATTGCTTGTTTGAGTGATGTGATGAAGTATGCATGTTTGAAACAATCGAATCTTTTCTTTTCTCTCCGCTGCTGCTGATGTGATTCACAAAAAATCAATGACTCATTCATGATCATTTCTACTGAGTTAGCAAGCAGTTGCATTTGAAATATTTAAATGTGATCTCTTTTATTGATGTGCGTGAGACTGTGTGCATTTTCATGCAATATTTTAAACGAGAAATTATTTTTTAAATGCATAAATAATCTCTTTTGGTATTTCTTCCAACGAATGCAAGTGATTGTCATTTAATGACTTTTCGTTTAATTTTCTTCATCAGCTATCCGAATATCAAATGAGGAATAACACATTTATGTATATTAATAAGGGTAAATTTTAGCAACTTGTCACGCAGCAAAAAAATAGTTCTTAGTTTTTTCCAAACAATGTAACAGAACGTTATTTTCTCGGTCAAAGTTGCACACAGTCATATTATTTTGCTGATTTAAAAATGAATAAAAAGAGTTGAACATTAATATAGAATGATGAACAACTGAAATATATTTCTGTACATAATGCGATGATACTTTACTTAGGGTAAAATAGTAATAAATTCATTACTTTGTGAATTTGTGTACTGCTAACAAACCCATATAAATTAATTGAAATATTATTTGGTTTATGAGAATAATCAGATCTTAAGTTTTCTTCAAGCTGAAAGGTTGACCTGTATTGTCATAAAGAGGAGAATATTTTCGCATAAATGAATCTAACTTTCGCAGATTTTCTTCAAATTAACTTCAAAGCTATTTAAATACTTTTAATATTCAGTAAGTTTTCAGTAATATTCAGTAAGTATGAATTAAAATATTTGAAAGTTTTACACTTAAACATTAGCTACTCACGCAAAAATTGTTTTAATCTTTATCAAATTATGAACTGGACTACTAATTTAAATTTGTTGGAAAGGTTGCCGTGTCTTTGCCATTTGATGATTCTTTTTATTTAAAATTTGGAAATTTTCTTATCTTTAAATTATCACCCCAGTTTTGTAGTCTTATTGATGAGCTTCCTGTAACTCTTGTTATTATAGATGCTTAGCCAACTGAAGAAGCACTAGACTAATGTTTAAACTGATTTGAGCAAAAGCTACTTTTGCATATCTTTGCATTGAGCTTACTGGAGTTGAATAGCAAGCTGTTTTATTGAATCTTTTCACACGAGAGATTAAATTTGATTTAAAATGATAATTACTTTTATCCCTTTTTATGGTAAGCAAGGATTAAGGCAATTAAATATGCAGTAGGACAGAAGGTCGATGACCAAACATAAAATTCTAAGAAAATTCCATATCAAGCCAGATGGAAGCATCATATCATAACCATATCACATTACACATTAATTATTTCAAAAAATGTTGAACATGTCATTATTTTCATGCTCATTTTCTCTTAATTTCAGATCAGATCGGGGTGAACTAACTATCAGTACAAACAGGTGAAAGTAACACGACATCCGCCCACGCATGAAAGAGCTTTCCCCATTTCCTGCCTTATATTACGAAGATGTACCCAAAGCCAAGTGCTCCACCATTTGATCTCTTAAAAGACGATGAAGCTGTTAATTTACTAGCAAGGGTGGCCGACTACAATTGTGAAGACGGCTGTGATGTAGAATTCCTGGTGGGGAAATATAATGAGGAATTTATCCGTATCCCGGTGCACACTCACAAGCTTACCGAATATCCTGTTTTTAAAGCAATGCTTTCTGAGGAGTTTAGCTCTAATGAATCTCAGTGCTTTTGTATTGGTCATGATACCCAAACAGGAAAACTGAGACAAATTAGGGTGGAAGCCGACAGCAAAGCTTTTGACAATTTAATGAAGTAAGATAATCAAAAATTTAAGTTTTATCTATTTAAAAATTTGCAAGCTATTTAATTAGTTTTACATCATTTTGTGATTTTATCCAGATTCATTTACAAGAAACCAGTGAACTTACAACAAGCACCTGTGGAAGTTATTGTGGAAACTTTAAAGGTAGCTCATCAGTTTCTTCTGGCGGGTCTTGTGAGGATTTGCGTCGAGCACCTGAACAAATTGGTTTCATTGGGAAATGTTCTTTTTGTTTTTGCAAATGTTAGACTTCTTTGTAATGATCTGGAGAAGTTGGAGGTATTAGCGATAGACTAGATCAATTATTCGTTCCTTCTTCTTTCCTGTTGTGGTATATTGTGTTGGATGTCAATTGTACTGTTAAATTGAATTTTATAGGAATTGACCGCCGATATCCACAAATGTCAGCTCCCTCCTCCCCCGCCTTCTACAAATTCGAAAAAACGCAAGCGATCTTCTCACTCCACCAGTAATGCCGTCCCCTTTGTAGTGGATAACCCAGGCCTGGAAATTAAGGGTCTATGCGTTTGGCTACTTTGTCAAAGTCTAGCTTTCATTGACATTCATGCGGCCCATGTTCTGGAGTCGGATGAAATGGAGGAGTTGGACAGCTCTTATGTCAAACTTTTATTGAAAAGGGATTCGTTGGATGTGTCGGAGATGGCTGTGTTCTCTGCATTAATACAGTATAAATGCAACTCAAAAATGCTTATCAGTTTTTAAAAAAACTATAATTTTTAGTAAATCCTCAATTAAAGTTACATTTGACTTTGGGTTTTTTCAGTTGGGCAGAAACAGAATGCAAAAGACGACACTTGCCACTGACTCCCGAGTCGAAACGTCTAGTCCTTCATGATCATGACCTTATTTACACCGTTCGTTATTTGCAAATGACTGTCTGTGACTTTCTCAATGGTCCAGCTGTATCCGGTTTACTTTCCGAAGGGGAAGTTGGCCTTATCAGGAATATTCTAGTACAAAGAGGTGGTGGACCGACTACTTTCAAATCTAACAGTAATCATCACCATTATCATTATCACCCTCAGGATAAAAATTTGCAAGTGATTGTCTCTCACTGGAAGTATTTATGCCAGCCAAGATCTCCACGACTGAACAATGGAGATCTCACTTTGAATGGAGCCAAAGGCAGCTGGTCTTACAACAATGGACATGGACACAAAAGAGCACGACGAAAGAGTTCACTTTTGGGAACCGGAGGAGAATCCGCAAAGAAAGGCATAATCAAATTCAAAAAGATTGGCTTTTTAGTCAAAAGTTTTTGCATTCCTTGCGCCTTTCAGAATAAAACGGGAAATGCACAAAACAGTGATTCATTACTTATTACCAATAACCTTCAGAGTCTTCATGCCACTCAGATAAGTGTATCTAGTCAACAAAACAATGCTGAAAAGGATACAAACTCTTCGGGCGAGTCTCAAACATGTAAACTCAAAAGGAATGATTCGAAAATGTCCAGAGTTTTGGACTTTTCTCTTCGCGCTTTTGCTTTCTTTTTTGATTGACAATTAACTGTACAAAAAACCAATTGTTATCTTTTCCAACATGTTTCACTGTTTTTTATGATAGTTTGACCAGTTTTTTGATAGATAAGTAATGATAATAATTTTAAAATATAACTGAATTCATGAATTCAGAATATGAAATAATTTTTTTGGAAAAATATACGACTTAATTTGATTGCATGTAAATATTCTATTCAACTGCCAACATAATTTTAGTTACCTTAAAAATGCGTCTGTTTGTAATGTTCCTATTTTAGGTATTTACTACTTACCGAAATGAAAAAAAATATTATGTAGATGTCCTATATTATAAATACGAAATGACCATTGAATAATTATACTGATTACCTTGTAAATTAAATCTAAAAAACCCAAAACTTGACAAAAGTCCTGTGAAAATGGCAACATTGATGTCACCAGCTACCTTTCAAAATTGTGAATAGATTCAAATAGATTATGATCATTATGATATAATGCATAAAATATGCACATATATGTAATTTATAAATTAATTGACCTTTACATTTAGATTTTACCAGTTAAAAAATGAAATAATACAGTTTGCACGCAACGTTGTAATTTTCGGAGGGTTATGTCACAAAAAATGTATTATTGGTATGAATTTTTTTGTAAAGCGTGTGCAAATAATAGTTTACGTATACCTACATAATATGTACATAAACCTGTGTACCTATATACTATGTTCAAAGTATGCTGCAACAATACGAAATCACGAAATGATATGCATATTGTTATGCATAATAAAAGTTAAAATAAAAAAATCTTATGACAATTATTCATTAAAAATCAAAATGATATGTTAAGCATTTTATTTATTTGAGATTTTAGAAAACAATATGAAGAATGAAAACGTATATAGCGTACATGCTTCAGTATTCTTCATTTTTATGATATTTCAGGAGCCATTTTTAGAAAATATCCAACCATGTTTTCTCACTCGATACAAATCTAAAAAAAAGTAGGAGAAAGTCATGAAATTTCAGATTTTACACAAATTTGTAAAAAAGCTTTCTCGCTTACATCAAAGAAAACATCATGAACACACTGTCCAACTTCCATAAAAGTCATACATTTGGGATCATTATTGCCTTCAACTTTGTCACCTATTTCAATTAAATCGTATATCAGTTCATGTCTTTAATTTCCTAATTATTATAAAATCTTACCGTGATCCTTCATGCATTTCTCAGTTCCTTCTTTCAATGGCTTTTTGACTTCATCGGGTTTCATTACATCCATTATGTAAGCAAGAATCTTTTGAAATAAATTCAAAAATATTCGAAGAATTATATTTCATGAATGGCCTTGCGAATAAATTTGTATGACTTGTAATAAAAGTGTATTTCATGGTTTACCTTATCGTGATCGAGCTTGCCAGCGTCAGTTAACTATTTATATCCAAAGCCATAAAATAAAGTAATCAAAATAAAGTAATTCACAAGTGAACACAATAATGCCAACTTAAATTCTTAATTAACCTATAATTCTCACCAAATGTTTCTTCTTCAAAATGCAGACTCCAAAGCACTAACAATTAAACCAAGAAAAGTGTTTAATGTGGGTTGGGTATGTATATGTAATAAAAAAAATATTTTGTTATGAAATTAGCTTACAGGTAGTTTTTCAACAGGAATTTTCCAAACAGATTTTATTCCATTTTCCCTGAGACATTCTGTAATGTGTCCCCTCTGAGCATCAGTCATATTGAGGTCCATTCCTTTACAAGAAATCTCATCTTGCCCCACAGCAGTACCCTTTGAAGAAAAATTTGATTAAAATTTTAAGAAATCGGGATTTTTTTAAAAGATTCATCTTTTCAAAAACCTTACAAAGAAAACTGCTGGAAATACCACCACAAAAACTACAAATAAGTATTTGTACATTTTAAAGCCTACTTTTAACTGACTGACTTTAGCCTATAAACTGAGTTCAGAATTAGGAACTGTGAAAATGTCACTCTGTCTGTACCCTACTCAACTGTTTCTGGTCAGAAGACTATTTTTAAGAGAACTGCAGAAGTTGCGATGCATAACCAAACGTTTTATGCTCAATGTACAAATAAATACCTTAACAATTTGGTGTCAACTTTACTTTTTTTTTCTTCTAAATTCCAGACGTTTACGCTATAGTATTTTCTAAATAATTACGTATTTAACATTAATTACAGGTTTGTGAGTATGAAATATAAAATTCATCATGCAACATATCAACATGTTCTAGCATCATGTAACAGTGCATGCCCTAAAATTACGATTTTTATAAATGAGTTATTGTAATGTAATCGTCTGTCAATAGTCGTAAATTCACGAGTATTTAAAACGGACGCAAGTAATTTTTTTCTTTATCTATTTATTTTAGAGGTACTGACCTCTCTTTGTTTTGAAATTTCACAGGAAGTTTGTATTTTTGCAACTTATGCAAATGAAACGAAAAAAATTACATGGGCAGTCGGAAAGATTATATTTAAAAAACAAAAATATCCATCAAATTTGCATCGTGCGTTTTGTTTTGACATTTGACAATAGATTAATCATATTTTTTACAAAAATATCAGGATTTTTTTTTCTCTCAAGCTGACTAAAATTAATGCAGAAAAACAATTTGAAAAAAATATCATCATACAATTATTGGAATGTGCAGGATTTTCCAAAACATTGACATGTGTCAAAATATGACGTTTCAGCAAAATTTAAATTTATTTTGAAAAATCAGAATTTTAAAAGTAAAAATTGACGTGGTAATGAATAATGCAAGAGTAAAAGGTAAAGGTTTTTAGTGCATCTCCGAAATTACACTTTGGCATAATTTTCAAATTCAAAGCTTAACGATGAAACTTACCTACTTATCTCTTAAATCATTGCATAACGTTTTTGGCGGTATATTGACCGTATACTTGACATAAATGCATGATGACAAGCTTAATAATAAATGGGTAAGATGGATAAATGTTATATTGAGACTACCATTCCCTAAAATCCTCTATCCTCGTGCGTCGCAGTATCAGCAAACATGTCAACAACGGGTCACCTTAAAATATATTGCAATACGACTACCTTAAAATTGGATATAGGTAAAGCAAACATCTAAACTACAGTGTACAAACTTCAAATTTTTAGTGGACTGCAAATATTAAAATTGATGTCAATTTCTCAATAAAAAATACATAGGCAATTCCAATTATGGATGAAAATATGCTTAGCTTATCGTTTGGTTTAACAGCGACAGAAAACAGATCGTAAAGTTTGAAACTTTTTTTTTCCTATCCAGACTCGAGACATATAAATCATAGTCAATGGGTAACCTCGTTAAAATAGTTTGTCTTGTTGGCTGTCGGGTCTGGTTGGGCACCATTAAAAAAATATGCATAAAATTCGGTTCCAGAGGAGATCTGATTTTTAAGAATTTTAAAGGAAGAATGCGAGACGCCATAAAAATTTATATAACGGTCTATTTATATTTTCAGAACGGTCACAAGTGGTGATTAGCTCATACGCTGACGATTATCCACATTCAACATTGACTTCAAATTTACACTTCTGTTGAGTCGGGTCATATCACGTATTATATCCATGCATCGCATTCTTTCCTAGACTCTAGATGACCTGTCGATACTCACCGATAATCAATGACGTTGTTTGATGTGGTTAGATACGAGCGTCATACACAAAAACAACCTTGTCTTGTTCAATTCCGATCATTTAACTCAAGAAAATACGCAGACGCGGAGGTGTTTATGACTATCAAAAGTTACACAAGAATCTCCTTTAATCCCAATCTAAAATATTTTGTAAAGCAACAAAAATATTTATAAAAGGCAATAAAACGTCTGAAACGAACGAGAGACAAAAAAGGATTAAATTATGATTTTAGCACATATTTACTAATACACTTGTCAGCACTTTGTCTAGAAGAACATGTAACATTAAACCCGAGAGATGTGCTTATTATGAATTTATTTCATGGTGTTTAAATTTCAATGTCGTTAGCTCGCCAAAACCTAGAGCTCTAAAATCATGTAGTACTGATGCAAGTATTATGTTTTTGAATTTGCGTGGGACGTGTTATGTGATAAACGATAAGATTGTGTGATCTGTATGTAATAATACTAATGATGTTATTGAAACAAAGACGAACAAGTTGAAAATCCCTTACTGCTATTTTTTTACCAAAGCTTTCACATGAAATAAAAAATTCCGAAATTGAGTATGATTTTAATGCATCGACATGTACTATTGGCTTGTCACGTAGAAAATACATTACACACACGCAGTCAAGATCAAAAGGTTGGAGGTTGCTGCCCAAATTACAAGCTTTACTAATAACACCAAATTTCCGATTTCTATTAAAAAATATACTCTCGTACTGAAATGATCTTCAAAGAAATTTATAACATGACATGCAATGTAAATATTATGTATTTGTTTTTGAAGGATAAGGTCACATTTTCAAAAATAAATAAACTTAAAGCATGATATGATGAATACTATTTGCAGAATGTTCCAAGCCAAAGGATTTTTTGCAACGTTTGATTTTAGCAAGAATTGTTTTGAATTTCGAACAACTATACCGGGTGCCTATAAGCCATGATGACGGTGTGTGAATTGTGTGATGGGTATTGGGTATGCGCGTGTTACTAAAGGGCCATTACCACCACCACAATTCATCTTCAATATGACACTCCAAACTACAAAGCTAATAATAACATGCGTAGCGTAGCACAATATTTGTTTAATTTACGTGGAAAATTTGTCACGGGCATTATTATGTTTCTCACTCAAAGTCGGTCCAAGTTCAAACTCACTTGTTTGTCTTTGCTTCCTTTTTTACGCTTTTTTACAGCACTTTGACATGTTTCATCATACTCATACATATTTTTCTGATGAGACGAGCTAAAGATAAATCCCTATCCAAACACTTTTTTGTGTCATTATGTCTACTAGCTTGACACAACAAAAGAAAGACATTCGAACAGCGACCATCTATTTTCACATGTGCAAATTTTCCTCAATTATAAATACCTTACTTTACTTTGTTGTATAAAAGTATAGTTTAAAGTATTTTAGGAAATATCACGAGGCGAACGGGTGCACTTTCATCATTCATTTCATTATCTATCGCCAAAATTGATGGCCAAAACACAAACAAAGCAAGATGGACATTTCCTAATGATAATTATATGTGTAACCATTGTACATGCAAAAATTAAATGTTCTGTATCCCATTTCCCAAAATATCTCTCCCTGGACTGGGCTAGTCGTAAAAACCGGAATGTGTTGTGCAATTACTTACTTTGTACTTGCATGCAGCAGTCAGTGCTTTATACTATCAAGCAAGAAGGACAAAAAGGGCATACTTTTTCGCATTTAGAGACGATCATTACAAAGAAGGATTGCAACATACTCCATGATTCATGATGATGATGATGGTGAAGCCAAACATTGTAATGTAAACAAACAAACTGGTATAACGATGCGATGATGCGTTGATGAACACGAATATGATGACAAGCTCAGGACTTACGGTAAAAACCTTTCAAATACATGCTTTTACACGTAAGTGCATATGGTAGGTTATAAGATACATGCATGTACAGATAAACTAAACAAATATTCACCCATCATCCATCCGTCCAACTAAATAACTTTTTATCTTGTCTAACAAATGCAATGAAAGAGAAAGGAGAATACCAATAATACCAACCAATACCACAAATGTTTATCTTTAGAATTAATCTGTTTTAATGATGCCAATATATTTAGTAATACGCTATACAAATATCCACATCATCGACCGACCACCACTTGAGCTTGGCTTAGTGGCTTTGTATTTTTGTATTTTTGCAAATGCAATCAATATTTCAAATTCAAGGGGATATTCTGACTTGTGTCTGTGTCGCCGTCGTCGCCATTCGCATGGGATAGCCGGGCTACGTAAATATTTATTTTCCAAGATACACATTCATAGATACAAACGAATTTAAAATAAAATTAAACGTGCTAAGTATTTTGGTTATGTTAGTAAACCAGAATTTTGTACGCTTTTGGTTTTTTATATTTATTATTACATAAAGCCACGGGCCACATCACACATGCTCGCAAAAAAACGCATTGTAATAATCTATAAATATGCTTGTTAAACAAGTATCATTTATCTCACTGAACGTTTGATTAGGTACTCAATGTAGTTTTTGTTATCTAACCAGGAAAAATTTGTCAACATATTCCATTTAGCACTCAAGCAGCTTGCATTCCATATAAAATACTTTGAATACAGATAGCCTTGAGCTGGAGGATAAGAAAGTTATAAATTCGATACCAGTTTTCTCCTGATTTTCTGATAAATTATCTGAAGATGATTACACTGCAAATTTTTTGAACTACATTATTTGGCAAATTAGGTTCTTTAATCTTATTTTACAAAAAGTGTATTGTACAAATAATCTACACGTGGCATATCTGGGGTTTTACCTTACTTAACAAATCTACTTTATATAAGTTGCCAATATGCAAATTTTTCACGAGTCCATGTATTTAGATGGGCGTTCTCTTCCTT
>JAQFZH010004847.1:0-11357 GCA_034695485.1 Entomobrya nivalis
TTGTGCCGCTTTATCCATAATCTACCACCATCAAAACTTGTACAAAAAATCGTGGAGTAAAACGCATAATTTTGTTACAGCTATATTCTATCCTAAGAAAGTACAAGCAAATGAAGATAAAAACACTATTTGAAAGTTAAATGCATTCTGTGGATATTTAAAAGATTAATTTAAAAAATCAAATTCAATGAGACATTTTCTTCAAAAATTTATGATCAAAGAAAGAAAAGCGCTGAGGATTTCATTATTTTTTTATTTTTTTTTACATATAAACTTACCAATCTTCTATTGAGGTACACAGACGGAATGAATATAAAACAACAATGTAAAATAAAGCCTTGCGATCTCATCCTCAAAATATAAAGTACTCAATATTAGAATGAAAGTCGCTGAAGTAGGTCCATCGTAAACAATTTCATCTCATCACTGCATCATAGGACACAGGTAGGATATTATAACACACTGCAGTGCAAGAGAAAATAACTGTGTTTGGTGCTGGCTCTAGTATAAAATATTAATATAGGCCATATGTGTACCGTATTGCATGCATACCTACTCATCAGCAGACAAGGTTAGGGAGAAAGCTCATTTTTCTCTACTTTTTAATATATTGACCATCATCCATTTTGTTTTTTTCTCCTTCATATTTTTACTCTCATGCAAGTTCTCGAGAAAAAAAAACTAGTGCTCTTTTTTCTACTCCCCAAATTTCACATCAACAGCAGGCCAGGTCACGATTACCCAAACCAAACTGGGACATGAATAGAGCAAAAAAAGTAGATTTAACGATCCCACCTCACGCAATATTAAATTGCAGTCTTGCCATTATTCCATGATCCTAAAGGTTCCTACTTTTTTCGTCGTTGTTTTCCGATGTTATGGGTGCTTGAAAAAATCTTGACTTTTTGTTCTACACACACAAAAACCATAAACGTGTGGGTTTTTTATTTTTCTGGAGAAAGAAGCATTTCTTGTGCATGGCTATGTGAACAAGTAAATGGTATGTTTTCTGTGGATATCGTGTGATGATGTTTTATTTTAATGAACATGTGTAAAAGTACATACAACTAAACCATACTTATGTATAGGGAGATGTTAATATTGAGCATATTAACATTAAAATATATAGTTTTTTTTAGCCGGAAACAATGACGTCCCCATATCCTTTGAAATGAAACCTCAATATAAAGTAGCTAGATTCTCGTAATAAGGCGTAGCTGTAGAATTGCGGCTAGTAAGATTTCGTTCTGGATTTCCCCATAAACTTTCACAAATATTGTTGTCAGAAATGAACAGGAAAAGCTTGTATGTTTATTAAGTATTCAGAATTTATAGGTTTTATACAGGAAACAGAAAAGGAAAAAAGAAAACCTATACAGTTTTATTTCCTTTTGGTTGTTCCTTCCTACAAGTCTGTCTACTACTAAATTACCCGGTCGGTGTACTATCAAAGGCTGTAGTCATTTTGCCATCATGGAAGTATATGTGCATGCTATAAAATTGCAAGTTTGCGTCGACACTTGCGACACACTAAAAGTAATACCAAAACCACGAAAAAAACTTATCTCACACCTAACCTTTCATCGAGTTTATTATCAAGTGTAGAAACATAATAAGAGTAGGCGTTATTTTCCTTGTTAGTTACTGGTGAGTAGAGTGCGTGTGCGTTACGACCAGAAATAAAGATACACAAACACAATGCATAAGTAAACAGGTAAGTTTTGTATCCGAATTTCACCTATCAAGTCCTAGAAAGGAGCATTAAAACTCATGGGCATTTCCATTGTATTTATTTCCGTAATCTTTTCAAACACTACGACTTTCTCATTGTCATCATAATCATTCATAAAATCCAGTTGGAATGGAGTTCGTTTTTTTGCCCTGAGTGCAGAGTGAGTAGATAAAATGGAATTGATTTTGTTTCAAAGAGGGCGACGGAAAACGTATACTCTGCTGGGGTACTCACAAGCTCGAAAAATAAACGAATGTACTATACAAAACTAACTGGTGTCCATCTGAAGAAAATAAAGTCAAAGTAGAGTATAGGCCAAAATTTACTTCCGTGAAAGAGCCATAGGTTTGATGTTTTTCTTCAGAGTGTGCCTATGTGTAAGTAGAAACATCTAAAAGATCTCTTTTGCCTCTCTGCTAGTTTCACTTTGGTCGATTGGCCATTTGGCTGCATCATGAGGCCGTAGAATTTCGACATTTCCATGTATTCGAAAATGCAATAAAAATCTCCAATCGACTACGGATGAGTTCGTTACACACACATAACAGCAAAGTACACAAACTCAGGGATAGATAGGATAGAAGGACAGTACACACACCTATCTCTAAAAAGCATCCTTTTGATCGACTTCTCTTATATTAATACAGATAATTCTTTGTATAATTCCACACCCCTCTATAGGTTTAAAGAGGATAGCTCTATCGTAATAATATATTTACACACATACATAACCGTTTTCTCACCGTTTTTCCAAGAACCGTTTGTGTATTAAACCCAACAGCAATATAGCACCAATGTAGTAAAAAGCAGTCAACTTAAGTGGCTAGAAAAACATTTTGTTTCTTTTCCTCATCCCTTCTCCTTCACTGAAGACTGTTTGCTGCCAATTGCAATCGTTTCGCTATTTGAAAGGAGCAACAGCAAATGCACAGAGAAAACACGCATAGAAGTCACTAGTTATAACTTTGCGTCATCCAAGCGAGCAATGCCAACAGTCATAATATAAGAAATGCATTGAAGCGAAAGGAAGAAGAGAAAAGAAGAGGAGTGAAAATAAAATATCCAGTCAAACGAACCAAAATAGTGAAGAAGAAAAATCACACATAGCCCACACACAAGCATATATACTTTGCCGCTGGGCATACACACGTAGAGTCACACAGCTAAAGAAATGAGTGTCAAGATATATTACTTTTTTGTCCCCATCCAAACACTAAATCAGCGAATAATACTAACGACAGCTACATCACCATCATCGTTCCTTTAAGAGCCAACAAAGATACAGAGGAAAATGCTTCGCGTTGGTGTCAATGCACCATTTTAAATGACCATATCCAAAGATGATTCTCGCGATGACGATGAACACGACCTTTCCGCCAATTTTCCTTTGCGTAACTTGATATTATTCCTTTGTAACAAGATGGCTAGAAGGATGGCGTGGCGAAAGAAAGAGGGGGATGGGTTTCCCTTTTTCTTATCCAAGAAAAACTAACAAACTAGCCTACCTTGTGTGTCATAGAAAATTACAAGAGAAAAAATATTTTCGTTGGATTTGTCTGGTCAGTGTAAGTTAGTACCTACCACTTTCCTTTTCCATCCGAAGGCGATTCAGCAAAAATGTGTCGGATAAAACCAAGCTATTAAGAGATGATGAAAAGACTCACACTCGGATATAGACACAGACCAGAAAATGATAAGATAGCTTATTCTATGGACATAGTCAAGAACCAGTTTTCCATTTCTCCTTATTTTTTTCTTGAGAGAAAATATCTTTTTACTCAGTTTACTTCTGATTACTGGCTTTGGCTCTTACTTGACATCATTCCACTGCTATTTACTCTACATTAGTTAAATACTGCTTTATGTTTGCTTCAAGCCGAGCAAATACATACAATAATTTATTATGTTATTTGCAGTTTGCAACAGCAGTTGCCCTCTCAGTTTTTTTGTGGCACATTATAAAACGTTATATTTTACAAGTTGACACATTCACTCTCAGAAAAATGCTTTAATCATATAAAGTTGTTTTTTTTGGTTCACGGGTCTTCATAGATATGAAGCTATTTTTCCTAGAACGAGAAAAAAGAACTCAAAAGATTTACTGTTTTCTTCCTTTCTGTATATCTATTTACTCATATAGATTTGGTCTGGTGAAGCTTTGCTGTATCATATTATATGCAATGAAGTGATAGCTGTGCGATAACGAGCATGATGATAGCATGGGTGAGATGTCGTTTTTTCAGAACCATTTACCGAAGACACATGCCATCACATGCAAGTTAGCACCACATTCACAGCTTAGGCTCATATTTTTCCTGAAATCTGTTTTTTTGTTCGGTGCTGCAACAAACGATATCATTGTCTCTGTTTGGTCTGATGCTGACCCTTCTTTTCTCTTTTCTTTTATTTTTCCGTCCGTCCCCTCTTCTTGTCTTTTCTGGTTTTTACTCGTGCCACACATCTACAAAAATGTTGTTGTTTTGTGCTGTTGCTGCTGTTGCCACTGTCCTGAATTTTCTGCTTACATCCTAACCACCACCACCACCACCACCACTACTTGTTTCATCATCATCCATCTATCTCGCTTGGGTAATATCCAAGAAACAAACCACCCGTTCACTTTCTACGTCTTTTCTGACAGTCAAAACTTAAGTTTGTATATATGTATGCATAGTGGCTATATTTGTACTATGTCTACATCTCACTACCAAGAGGAAAGTGACGTGTGCGATGATATGATGGCAAACATTGCGTTCTGTCTTTTTTATTCTTTTATTTCGTCTTTTTTGGAAACGCTCCTATCAAACCATCACCGTCATCAATGGCGTCTCTCTCAAGACTCTACATGGTATTTTCTTTTTACTAACTATTTAGTTTCGCTCTGCAAAGCTCCGGCTTTTTTCTACTTTTATTGTTTGTTTCTATGTTCTAGAAATTCAAGATATAATAATAAAGCGTTAGATGCAGTGATGGTGCACACCCTAATAATATATTGTGTAGCCTTTTGTTTCTTATGAACAGTTGGGTGCTGTGCTAGTGCATGGCGGCGAGAAAATAATAAAAAAACAAAAACCCGTCGAGTAAGTGAGAAATAAAGAAATTGGATCATTTCTAAAGTTCCCTTTTCTTTGATATCAACGTCTCAGGCACCAGACTACCGACTTAATAACACAATGCCTTCCACCTTCTCGTCCCTACAATCAAAATATAATAAGGCAGATGGGTATCTCGATTTATATTCATTTTTTTTCCTTTACTGTATTTGCCGGAAAAAGCATGCTGTCTTATTCTTTGTTTGAAGATGAAATGCAATTGCTATACCGAAATCCACTGTGCTTTTTCAATGAGAAATTTTCACCGTCGCTGGATTTCGATTTATTTTTAATGATTTTTCTAAAAAATACACAGTGTCTTTGTTTAAAACGAATCTACTTTCTTACTGTTTTCTTTTATTTTGCATAAAGAATTTGATACCCTTGGAAAGTATTTAGTAAAACTGAAGTGGCTAATACAAATAAATGGATAAAACTAGTAACAGCGCAATTCTATCTAAATTCAATACAGATAGTAGTGGGTGATCTAGTGATTTCATCTCTTCGCAAAGTGGATGGTAACGTCAGGCCTAACAAATGTATTTTAGATTCTAGGAATGCTGAATGCTGCACCAAAATTTGTAATAAATAAGATGCAAAATTGGCTAACCCGAATGTCCGTGACGTTGTTTAGTGATATTACGAGTATTATACTGGAACTCTTACCGCTCAAGGATCATTTTTATTCAGTGAAAGGGGTGTGTGTAATACTGGGTAGAATATGGACATAAAAATCTTGTCAACTTGTTACATAAAATGACAAGTGGTGGAGTAATACCTTCGAACGCTATTTTTTAAATTGGTGCTCGGGTTATGTTTTATTTTGAAATGATGAAAATTTTGGCGAGGCAAGCAAAGGTGCAATATATACGGCATTACCAATTCGAATTCTTGGTTTTGAATTGTGCAAGAACGGCGAAAATATAATGAATATATACTCGGGGGTTCAGGGAGCGCCTTACCTACTGTTTAGAATCTATAAAAATCTAGTTGGTTTTCTTCTATATATTTATGAAAAACTTTATATTGCTGACGTTGTAACAAACGAGTATAACTTATTGCTAGTGGGAAGGTCGGGTATGGTCTGTGCATAGCAGCCCGTATAATTTAGCTGCACCACAATTTTTCCATTTGCTTCCGCCTCTTTGTCATAATTTTTTTACATTGTAAGAAAAGGGGAAAATAGGTATGCAAAAAAATATACGGTTTATGCATATATGGCTTCTTGTTCAGTTGTTGGGATTACGAAAGAGTCTTGGAAGGCAACGATTTCTGCAGCTTCTTTTTTTGTGAGAATGGATGAAATGGTACAACGGTGACAGCAACGGCGTGGAATCAGTGAATTATGTAACAATACAATAGATTTAAGAAGTAGTAGTGGTGGTATTAGCAGCTTCCCTCCTCCCACTTTTTCCTTCTCGTTCTACTTCTATATTTTGAACCTCTCGTGAAATAGAAGCCATTTCTGTTCGATGATGATGGTCGTTCGTCGTGTTTCACACCGCGCTTCACTTTCAGCTGTTGTGTGTCGTTTCATTCTGTCATTTTACGACCTCCTACTAAACAGGGACTGTAACCTCACATATTTCCTTTTTATTGTGTGCTGCAAACTACATTTAATGGGATGAGTAGGGTGAAAATTCGGAAAATGCCACCTTCTACTGGCACTAACATAGTCAATTTATGTTAGATACGCATGTATTGATGGAGGAAAAGGAAATATACTTCAAAGGATTGGAAGGCGAGTGGTGCAGAACATTTTCAAGGGCCCAGCGAAGTTTTTAACTGCATTGCATAACGTACAAAGGCTAATAGAATGGTTTTCCGATAAAACTTTATTTTGCTTCTTTTACATAACAATACAAGTTTCACAAGCTGGGTCTCATGGGAAATGCAGTAGTCTTTGTTAGGATAGGAATGTACAGGGAAATGCATTCAACTTTGAATATTGACGAATTGATATGGGTTCAAAGGAAACAAAGTGCATATTTTACAGTTTATTTATGTATATGTTCGCTTAATTTGTAACTTATTGATCCACATCGTATATCTAATCTTTGCCCGTCCTTTACGATGCATGATTGTTCTTGTTAGTTTCATTTATTTAAAATGTACATACTTTCCCTTGCTTAAATTTTACACAATTAGTTGTTGAAAATTTGATAGAAAAACATCGATACAAGCAGATGAAAGGATTTCCCCCTTTTACCTTCGGACACTTTTGATGTTCATAATGAAATGACTGCTTCACTTTTGTACTTTGTATCATGCTGCTGTAACGTGGAATTCCTCCAGTTTTATTTTATTTTTAGACTAACGCGTTTTCAAATCAATTTTAAAAAATACACTATGCTACCAAAGACAAATGAGTATAACGTATGCATTCATTCAAAGTATTGCATTGTTGTAAAATAAGAAGACGTGCCATGATTACTGCTAACAGCTTATGCAATCGGTATGTTTGTTTTTCGTTTCCGCATTCAACATACATTCAATTTGATTCACTTGATGTATTTTTTCATTGTGTAATTTAACTATACAACTTTGACTTTGAATTTAATATAGTTGCTTTATTCAATTTCACTTGTTTCCGTTTTCGTAAAGTCTCACCCTCACCGTTTCGTTGTGATATTAACGTACTAACGACTTAATGGTGTGGTTTCCTTTTTCTACACTAAATTTGACTCTTCCCCCCTCCAGCTTCTCATAGCAATTATAATTTGCAGTGGAAACATTTGAAGAAAAGTTAATGAATGTTTTGTGTCTATCGCTTTGATAAAGAGAACAGAAGAGGTAGCTGGTTAAATGATGTATATGGTATCGCTATCAACTTAATAAACATTCTCTACTCAGGTAGGTAGATCTCGTTCTGTTCTCAACAACGACGATAAATTGAGTTGCGGCGCGGCCATGAACTCTTGACTAATATACGATTGTATGACTTTGTAATATAGTCTTGCTGCTCTTGGTTATCTGGGCTTCAAACTTTGACGAAACAACTATTTTACAAAGGAATAGGGTAAATGGAATGAAATCAATAATAAAGTATCCAGTTTTTGCTTTCATTTCTCCTCTAGTTTCTCTCCCAACTTGTTCCTGTCTTCCCGTTTGCATCTCTTTCCCCTTCGATTTTAATTGAGAAACCAATTAGGCACACTTGAAGAATTTGTTGTGTGTTGTGTTGGATGAAGAGAGAGGGCCACTTTTGTGGAGGTGTACTAATAAGTGATGTCGATGTGCAATATGGTATTACCAGGAAGTCTCTACAGGAAAATGCTTTTCTCTCTCCTACATACAAACTTTTCGAAGGTCTTGCTCACTAACAATATATCACAGAAAATACGACAATGTGCGTGTGTATTCGTTCTTGTGCTTCCTTCCTCTTTCTTTCCTGATCCTATTTTATTTCACCACATACACCAACACACAATGACAAAAGTTTCCATACAATTCACTTTACTTTTCTCTGGTGCTGTTCGCAAACCCAAATGCTATATCTATTCCACTTACCTGTCGATTGCTTCAATGTTTTAAGGATATTTATGTTTATAGCTGTGTCAGCGTCAGCAGAGTTGAACTTGTAATCATGGAAGTGGTATAGGCTTTTATAAAAATGGGACTGGTATATGTCGCGTGTATAAACCTTTGATAATAAATCTGTCCAAACTCCAACTGCTTAATACAGATAGTGTATCCCCTGCATTTTCAGAATTCATGCATTCCTTTGGTTTTTGTATTGTCATTAGTAGATACACACTTTCATTTCCTTTTCCCCAACCACGCATCGTTTTAAATTTTTGCTGTCAAGCTTTGTGCTTGTACTTTCACTGTTTTGTTGAGCAGCTGTACAAAAAAGAGTAAGGTATCATGATGATACTCTGGTTGTATTACTCATTGGGAAAGCTCTGATGACGGTGGTCGATGTTATATTCGATGAAAGTAGAGCCAAGACTAGTGAACCTTAAAACTTTGTATTCCCATACGTGTCATCCTTGTAGTTCAAAATCTACAAGGCTACGCGAAAACAATGGCATCGTCGTCAACAACATCATCATCATACATTATGGATTAAAACAAGTTGCTGTTGTTGTAAACGTATTCTCCTGACTTGTCTTGACTTACATTAAATCTACATGTTTTACATTAAATGTATTCATTCATTCATTGAATTCGGTTTTCATCCATGTTAAACTTTCCTTTTTTCAGATGTGCCGCAACCCGTCGAGAACTGTAGTATAATAAATCGAACAAGTACATCAGTGGAGATAACTTGTGAGCCAGGCTTTGACGGCGGGCTTCCTCAGTCTTTCCTCCTCGAGGCGTACCAAACCAGTCCAACTGAGCGCCGAGGAATTCTCTACAATCTCACCCTGGACAGACCTACATTTTCCTTGTCCCGACTGGATACTGAGGGTACCTTTCACTTCAAAATTTACTCCGTCAACCGGAAGGGAAGAGGCATTCCGTCCGTTATGGACGGAATTGTTTTGCGTTATCCTGCTATGCAATCTGGTAAGTAGGCAAAAAGAACCACCGTTCTTTGCACTTGCTTGTACGTGGATATATGCATTTAGACACACGCTCAAAAACAGTGGTCATTTCAGCCTTTCATCCACGGATACTTCTCCATATTTTTACTATACACTATATTGTAGGAGTTACGTTGTAGCTGCATTCTCGTTTTTTTCACACACATCTTGGCTCATTTAATAAACTAGGTAGGTGGTGGTACCCAACTTGTGCGTTGTAACACAGTAGTGCTCAGAAATTGCGTAATCATAATGTTCCTCATCCTCACATTAGTTGGTAATATTACTTAACCTTTGAAATATTTTGTACCTTGATGTTAACAGCAAGAGGAGCTTTAACACTAGCTAATATTCTCCGTGTAACACAGTGAAGATAAAAATGCTCCCACATAAAATATTGACTGATCTGGCCAAAAATGTAGATCGCTGATGTATTTGCCCGCCCGGCTTAATTACGATCCTATTTGGAACCCGATTTGAATCTGGAGTCTGGAGTGACCGTTTTGAAGCCACGCTACATACTGCCAGACTATTCTCAGAAAGTGGTTATAAGAGCGCTACTTAAAAATATAAAGAGAAAGTATATAAACATTAATTTATATGAGGTGCCTTCAATTTGAAAAAGAAATCTTGCTAACACTTGAGCAAAACAACTAATATAACGGGTAACTCAACAAAAGTCTCTACATGTGCCCTAATGTAATATAGTTTGTTCAGTATTTATACAAAGACTATTTCTTCGACACGACATGTATAGGAAATAGCTGGTAGTATGGCAGTAGAGAAAAACAACAAGGAGGCACTCAGTGAAAAATGAAAACAAATGGCGACAACGGCCATTGAGTTTTGCACCAGATCCCACTTTTTCTGTCCATCTTTCCCATTAACTCTCTCGTGGGCCAACCTAACAACCAGACTGACGGGTGGTCGGCTCTCCTACACTCTCTGGATTGCTTGGTCGACTACTCACAGGGTAAAGAAAAATTGTATGAGGATGTGAAAAGAATTGAGTCGAAAGAGTTTTTATACTGCGTAATAATAATGTAGATCCATTTGCTATAATAATGTATTTGATTCTACACAAGCATACATACAAATGAAATTCTTTGCTGGAAGTTGGAAATAGGGATCCCATAAAGTTTCTGAAGTAAATGGTCCTTTATTTTTAAAAACCTCACGACGACGACGACGTGATGTTTGCTGTTAATGTACAATTTGAGTTCACTATACAATTATATAACAAACTACTACACACCAGCTTATATCTTTTGACCATACGTACTTTTTTACCTCGGTAGTTTTTTCTCTCATTTTAGAACGCTGAACGTTTTCTGATAGCAATCAAAGTATAACATTTTTCGTGCCCTATTTTAAATGCCCGTTTATTCGACGGAGAGAAGAGAGTATGTGTGTAAAACAAGTCGCCCCCTTTCCGGTCTTGGATCCCCATCATTTGCTCTCTCCTTCATATACTACCATGTCAAGACATCACCATACCACACGTTGCTGCACTCATTCCCATCTACTACTTCCTTCCTTTCTGATAGCCTTATAATATGAATGTACATCTTTTGATGGCAAAAACCAAGTCAGTAGATAGATGAGCAAACCACAGGCATTATTATTGGACTACAGGGCACTTAAAAATCCACAGCGTGTTATTACCTTTATTACCGGTCATGTTAACTTTCTCATGGTTTTTTGCCATTCACTCACTTTCCCTCTTAAAACCATACACCTCATGCTTCTTGCTCTACTTTTTTTTACCTTGTCCGTATAGAGCAGAACAGCAGAAAAGTCATTATTACTACAGCACAATTTTTTCCAAAGTGCAGGCCAGTAGCAGATTGCAGAGAAGTGAAGAGAATGTATTTCACCTTTAGACTTTCATTGTGAGTTCATTGGGGATATTATGGAGCACACACAGTCACTTTTCCTTCTCTTCATGAGTCAACTGAACCACATCTGATAATGTACTTTTTGACCGTTTCTATATATACAATC
>JAQFZH010004848.1:0-11356 GCA_034695485.1 Entomobrya nivalis
TTAGATTTATATTGTTCCTTGTTTAGTAGCATATTAAATATCCTTAAATTTGCTTCTAAAATTTTCGAAGAATTCAGGTAAAACATTTAAGTTTTTTAAATTTAGATGTGGCTCAATAACTTTTGATCACACTGTATATAGAGCGTGTACACAAAAAAAAAACCAAATAAAAAATACATGTCTTTAAAGTAACAAACGGGAATTTAAATCAGCGTACCCAAACGCACACACAAACAAACAAGATATCTTGTTTTCTGAGTAAAAAGGAGAGAGCGAGTGGCAGTGTTGATATTCGATATAAGTTACGTCAAGTGAGAATTGAAGAAAAGCCTTTGGGAGGCCAGCAAGGAGGAAACTGGATTGTTTGGTAGATTGGATTTAAAGGCTTCTCCCACACATTTTCTCTCCCTTCACTTCTCTCTCACACTTGCCCGTGTTATATATTTTTTTCATTCAGAAAATATATCTTAAAAACCAAACCAGCAGCGAAAAAAAAAATATCCAGACCTTCTTTTTTACCCGGTTGGTCAGTCAAGTCAGTTTTTTAAAAAGAAAAAAAAAACTCATCCAAACCAACAACCACAATTTCCTTTCCATCTTTGCCAATTCTGTCTGTTATACTTTTTTTTTTCTTCCAGCAACACCAGTGCACTGGCAAAACACACAAGTCCTTCGTTCCAGCCCAATAACGACGGTTCAGAGTGTGTGCAGTGCAAATAACACGCGTTCTAATTTAATATAAAATATTAGAGAAAAATTCAACATAAAAAAATGCATTCATTCTTCTTCAAGAACACATATAATTTTTATGGACAATGGACAGACAGCTTTCATGCACGATGCATTGAGACAGCCTTATATTCTATATTTTTTCCTACAAGTTGGCGGTCATGCCATGCCATCGCATCGCCATTTTCGCCATCACCGAGAAAAAAACCCTGAGCAGCCAAGAAAGTGAAGAGATATTAGGATGATGGTAAAAGGGATTTTCCGTCAGCTCATGTCACTCTTTTTTTTTGAGGGAGCGGTGACCACTACATTCTATCCGTTTATGGTTCACAATAAATATCATCAGAGAATGTTGGGCTTGGGTTTTTTTTAGTAGGACGAAAATCATGGTGGTCTCAACATAACAGATCCTCTACTTTACGCATCAGCTTTACCCTGTCAGTGGACTGAACTGGACTGGACTGGACTAACGGTTACAGTTACACTGGGAGAATGAGAATATACAGAAAACCAAAAAAAAGAGCTACTGACTCACTCACACTTTTGAGTACTATACACACCACTGCATCATCCCTCTTATTTATCTAAAAATTGTTGGACGAGAGAGACATTCATCCAGTTGAGAAGTTGAACAAGGGATAAAAATCACTGCAACCGCTTTTCTTATTCAATTGAATGGCATAATGTGTCCTAAAAATATACAGACACAGAAGATCGAAGAAGGATATCTCTGGTACATATCAATAAGGTATACATTTTTCTCGAAAGTGGAACTTTTGTACAATAATCCGTTTTCATCCTTTTTTGCAAAAAAAAAATACCAGAGAAATGGAATAAGAGCGAAAGGGATGCGTTGTGCTGGAAATTGGGAGTGATTTTGCGTAAATGCCATGGGTAAAAATAAACAAGTGTATTCACTGTTTGCACAAATCATGCAAAAATAATCGTAGGAAATAGAGTTTGATTTAATGGAATAATCTCAAAATAGTGGTCACTGGCATGGCGACAATGTCATGTTGATGTTCATCATTTATTATACGTTTGTTAATCTGACGTTTCCGTAAATACAGAAGGAATATTCATGGATGAGTGGAATGTGTAACATGGATATTTGGCATTTCACTCGCTCGGCTCAACAAACTTTGTTTCTTTTTGATTTTGTTCACAGAATCTTTTTTCTGTAAGATTTTTACAACAGGTTTATTGCCTATTTTCTTAATGTACGTTTTTTTATTTCTTCAAGACGTTATTCTTTGCATTTCATTATAGTTTTTTTTGTACGAATTTTTTTTATGCAAATTTTACGGACGTACGGAAAAAAAACAAAAATGTTTGTGAATCAATGGCCTGAATTTTTTTTTATTAAATATGATTTCATTATTCACGTCACTTTATTTGGCGACTTGTTTCCTTTCCTTTTGTTTCATTTTAAGATGCTGTTCTCGTTTTAAAGATGTAATTTACCTACAAGCTTTGCAGCCTTTCCAAAAAAAAAAACTTTTTTAATATTTACGATGGCGTAAGCCATATAAATTTCCAATATTATTTATTTTTGGCTTCCTTTTCTCCCTTGTTTTAGTTTTTTAGTTTATTTGCATGGTTTACTTTGTATTTTTTAGGTTAGGCTTGTAATTTAAACGCCTGTTCCACCAACACCAAACCAACTCAACCATATCATCACCATCATCAACGCAACCCAACAACATATTCCTACTTTGTCAGCGTATTTTTTTTACTGTACATGTTTAAATTTGCAATTAAAGAAAACTAGCACAAAAAATGATACAGGAAGGAAGTATATCAATTGTAAAAAGTAAACTGAATACTTATTTGAATAAACCAAACGAAACCGCTCAAATAAAAAAAAAACTTTTTAAGGTTTAAATGCCATATCGACTTGAAAAATGAGAAGAGGAGGGGAGCGGAAGTTGCTTTCTCATCCGAAATAATGCTCAATGATGCCGAATAAATAAATGGGTAACACATCACCACAGACAAAAAAAAAATTGTGTGAAAAATTTACACATAAAATGTAGTAGCAAAACAAAAACATTTAAATATTAAAGTAATTTTGTAAATATTTAGGTATGAATTTTTTTTAAATAAAATTTAAAAGTTAAAAAAATAATAATCGTCCAAAACTTTCTAAGTCAAGGCGGCTATACAAATGACAAATGTAGAAAAGCTAAAAAAGGGGGAAAAAATTTTATGAGTGATGATTATAATGAGGGCAAAATATATTGTTATGATATTTTTATTCAATGTGCGGGTTACCCAATTTAAAGGATATTCACACAACTCACATCGCCTTCTACTTATGTTATTCCATCCCAACCACAATCCCCACAAAACAGATAAACAGGAAAAAAAAATTCCAAACTCATTCCATTCCTCCACTCCACCAAAAAAAATACCATACAGTTATAACTGTAACGACTATAGACTGTACACGGGGGAATTTGAGACACATTCCTCCACATAAAAATCCATTTTCTCTTTCTTTCCTCCAAATAAACTGCAAAACCCAGTAATTTTTATAGGCACAAAGGCACACTTTCTCTCACTTTCACAATAATAACCAGTAAAAAAGAATGCAGTTTTCAAAAGAAGTGCAATGCAATAACAATCGACATGGGTCGTATATATTTTTTCTTCAACTGATTTTTTTTTTTTAAATCCTCATTCTCACAAATTCTCTAGAAGAATTTTTTCTATTTCTGCTGCTGTTACTGCAATCAGTGACCATAAACTACACACTTCATAGCCAAGTGGTTTGGTTTAATGCATTTTGCTGAATCAGTGCGTCAACAAAAAAAAACGAGGCTGAAGAAAGTATAGAGCACAGAGAGAAGACAAGATGACAAGATTTTTTTCTTTAGCTTTAAAAAATAACGGAAAAAGAATGGGTTCTTAGGAAATGATATAGTTTTCCCAAAGTGTCACAACTGAATAACTTTTTCTTCTTCTCTGAGCTTCTTTTTTTAAAGCTTTTATGTATTCATAGAATAACCATTCACCAAAAAAAAGCCACACAATACATATCTCTCTTATTCTTCTGCTACTTATTCCTCCACCACCACTGTTTTTTATGCAACTTGTGCATTTTAGCTTTTAGAAGGAATAAATATGAAGAAAAAAAATATCCTACATTATTTACTATGCCAAGTGAATAGTATGTAATGTCTGTGGATTGGATTTGGAGGGAGAAGAGTCAGAGTACCCTGTGGAATGATCAAGATGCAAAAAAAGAAGAGATGTGCGTAGATTCCCCCTTTTTTTCTTATTCTTGTTGGTGGATTGGGTGATATGATGATGGTATGTATTACCAGAATAAATTTTTATTTTCTTATGAAATACCATATTTTCTTGAAATTTCTTTGAAAATACTTTGTATTTTTTTATATTGTTGCACACGCGACGCATGAATATGAATGATTTATTTTATATTCAAGAGAATGGGTTGGGTTGGAATGATGGTGATGATCGTTGCATTTTTTTGGTGGTGCATAGCACATAGCACATTGTGCTGTTGATTAATTGAGATGGAGAGTTATGCTGAAGAATTAAATTAACAAGTTATTTTTTTTACTTCTGAATCAAATTTGCATTAAATTTCACTGGATAATAAACACTGTCACAGAATGTCTCCCAAATTACCACACTAAAAAAAATCCAATCTGTCAAAAAAAAAAAATCTTCAAGAGATGCAGATAGTTGCCCATATTTTTTTGTCAAGGTGTAACATTACCCCAAATATCATATGAAGCCTTGGAATGCTTCTTAGCATCGACATCACTAACAAAAACAATCAGTTTCTCATCAGATCTCATCACTAAAGAAACTTGTCATTTGAGAGGCTGTGAAGAGAAGAAGCGTATTCTAGTAATCTAAGTATGAAATGTATACCTGTCATGTCACCTGTATTGATTTCTTGCTTGTTCGCTCTCAAGATTTTTTTTGTGTGCTGTGCAATCCAATGCACTACTGCCATATCAACCCTACATACTTGTATTCCTTCTTGCTGGTCATCATTTATTTTTCTTAATAGACAAAAAAATATGCGTGCTTTACTTTTTATAGCTATGGGCAACAAAACATATATACTGCTGACATAATAAAATGCACAAAATGTGATAGCGAAAGTGAAAAGGGATCATTGGGAAAAATTGTCCGTTCGTTATTTTTCCAAGTAACATTGAGTTTTGTGAAGAAAATCAATGCAACTTGCAAACATATTCTAACGGACGAATTTTCCCGATGGCCCCTTTTCTCTTTCGCTATCACAAATATTCTTGTTTGTTAGTAAAGAAGCACTCTACATCGGCCTTTGTACAAAACCAAGAAGAGTGAGTAAAATAGTAAAAATATGCGACACAGAGTTCATCCATCCCTTCCCCCAGGGGATTTTCCCCCTCTCTCTCTCTGCCTTGTCTTTTATGCATATATCCCAGCTCAAAAATTTATCGTCTTGTGGAAATGGAATGTTAATGTCTACAAATTTGATGTATATTTTAAGGAGAAGAGGTGAGTAAGTGGAGTGCAATAAAGAACAAATGCAAAAAATGCAAATTCAGTCAACTGGAGAATATCCATTTTTTCTTCAACAAAAAAGAATAAGATGAAGTTGAAGAAAGTGAAGTGAAACAGAGAAGAAGAGTGACTTTACTCAATAATAACACAAGAGAGAATATGTGATATTATTCATTTATTTGTATTCCTAAGTACCTTTTTTGAATTTGTACGATATTTTTTTTTCAGTTAGGTTAAAAAATGACAACGAGAAATTGTACTGATTTTAGTCAAAAGTATTCATTTCACCACTGCACAGTGCACAATGTAAAGTCTTTAAAGTCTCGGAGGAGTACCTTGCAATCAACTAACATATTTTTTTTATCAACTTCCCATTTCCATACGTATTATTTTACGTGTCGTATCGTGTGTGGGATGCCCTGTCACACTACACGAATGCTAATCCAAGTCATTATCATCTTTACATTGTCATGTTGTCATTTTTTTCTCAGGAAAAATATATATGTGCATTGTCAATTGTGTGGGAATTTCCTTCCTGTATTTTAAATATTAAGTTAAGTCATATTTCAAAGTGTAACAAAAAAATATATACAGATCATACCTGGATGTTCTGCGTTATGCAAAGCAAATAACAAAACAAGTTGATTAGATTGCATTATTTTTTTCGTGTGATCTCTGAGCTGACTTGATGTAACTTGAGACGAAAAACGTGACCTCTGCGTTTCACATTTTTTTTATAAATCCGTCGTCTGTATTTGATTCGGATATCAGATATAGGTTTCAATTCACTACAGAGATTTTCGATGATGACGTTTGATATTTTTTTTACTATTATTATTATGCAACAAATCTGGCTGTTTAATAAGACGAGGAAATTTTGGGCCCAGACCGAGACCTTTAGTGCTTCCTGTAAACATTCTATAGGTCTACATGGCATAGTGACACCATAAAAAAAGTGACACTACTTACTCTGCTGCCTCTATTCTCAAAATAAAAATTTATCAAATCGGAGGATGCAATAATAATAAAATAAATAATGATCATGTTGACTGTTGACTTGAATTTTTATTATTATGACATGATCAAATAATAATGAGAGTTGGAGAAGTTGGCATCCTGGGAACAGATTCAAATCATACGTGATTTTTTTCAGAGTGAACTCTCACATTTTCGCAATGCATGCATAACATATACAATAAAATATAAATGTGTGTGTGAATGTGACATGCGACCTTATGCAAATAATGCAAAAAAAAAACTTTTCATGTCATAGTTTTCCTTTTGCAAAGTTACTTTTTGGTTTTTTATAGCATTTTACAGGTAACATAACACATAAAGGCTTGTTACTTTTATGCATATATTATTATGATGATGAATACAAATAATAAATTTGTCTACCAAACTAACTATACGACCACTGTCACCACCACCGCAAACATCATCGTCATCATCAACAAGACAAGGTACAAGTAAGATCAAAGTCTCAAATGTCATCATGTCCCTCTGCGGTTGATGTTCTTGTGGAAATGGCAACATTTTCTAACTTATTTAAGTAGTACACCACCAGCCAGACCAGAGAAGAAAGAGATACTACCAAAACTACCTATATTACAGAATTACTGGGGCTACGTGAAAAAAAACATGCTGCGATGATGATGCGACCGTCGTCGTCGTTCTCATTTCTTCCATTTTAACTCTGGACTCAAAATAACAACTGCAACAAAAACTGCAGAATGGTACCTTATGAACTTTTTATTAGTTTGCCAAAATATGATAAAAATTATGAACAGAATGCTCAATATTATTACAAGAACTACCTGTTTTTTTTGTTTTGTTTAATTTACGAATAACCACAAAAATTTTGCAATGTTTTTTTTAGAAATGTGTATAAAATTGAATAAGGTAAGTCAATGGTCCACTAACTTGATTCACGATATTTACTTCTCTCGCTGGACCAGCATATCTGGAACATGAAAACAAAACAAGGTAATTGATCAAGATGAAAATGAGATATATTTTTAGAAGTTCATCGAAATCGTCGAAACAACCGTATTCACTTCACGTTAACCTTACACACACACACAACACACACGCACCAAAAATACCATACTGGTAAGTTAAAATTATTGAGTGAAAATGTTCAAAAGAATTATTTTTTCTTCCAAGAAGCTAGAAAACTCTACTTATGTTTATATTACTACTGAAATCATTCCGTAATGCTTATTAGCTGGAGGGGAATTTTTTTTTGTCTAAGGACTTGATGACAGGTAGAGTTTTTTTTGGGAAGAGAAGGGGAATTAGAGACTCCCAGTTTTTCTTTTCTTTTTTTCCTCTCACTCGACTCACTCAAGACTTAAAATTTCACTTTGCTGCCTGCTGCCCCACCGCATAAAACTGTCAAAAGATATTTTGTACTTGAATCTTCAATTTTTTGCCCCTTTCCTCATTCCTTCATCACTAAAAATAATAGTTTTATTGCCATCTGAGCAAGAAAATAGTCTCGAGAAAAAAACAAGAAGAGTGGAGGAAATTTTTTTTCCACACACACACTTATTATTACATTCCTTCTTCAATAACGAGAGAAGAAGTAGCAGAAGAATAAAGGAATTTCGAATTACTTGGAAGAAAGACGAGAGTCGGGAAAAGATGAAAGTAGAAATTTTATTTTCTTCCTCTTCCTATTTCACTGAAAGTGATGTGCACCCCAACAAAAACTAAAACTGTCTGACTAAAAAACACCAGACAAAAAAAACTTATCTGGATCACCTGACCCGTCTCAAAAGTTTATTGAATTTAACAAAACTGACTGTTCAAATTTTTCTATTCATTTAAAATTACAGGGAAAAAAGCTTTGCACTATTTAACCAGTTCACCTTAAAAAAAACTTAATAATTGACGTATTTAAGCAACTGGAAAATCAAGTTTGATTATTTCTTCTTTTTTCCAAAAAGGTTTTTTTCTGTACAAGAAGTGCAGCCCTTAGTGTGCACCTTGTACTTAATACTCAGAGGGTGCAACCCTTTCTCAAGGTACACTTTTTTGTCCCTGGCACTCTCACTATCTGTTTTACACACAACTTGCACCCTTTTTTTGTCTACTAGCAGGTATAGCACAGCCACACTACACACTACAAATTGAAGTTATTTTTATAATTTCTTAGTTCACTCCAAAAATTACAATGTATACTTTTTAGACAATTTTAACGTTTTCACTTATTTTACAAAAATTTTGTCTGCTGAATTGGGGAAAAAATGGCTTGATACATTGCCTGCCTGCCTGCATCTCTCGCTCGCCCTTTGTTCGTCTTAGTCTATCTGACTGCAACTGAAATAAAGGAAGGGAGAACAAGTGGCTTTTCTTCTAGAAAAAAAGTGAAGAGGAGGCCAGGCCAAGCCACTGCTCTGCAGTAGTATTACTAGCTTTAAATGTAATTGCTGTGTGGTAGTGGCAGTGGCAGTGCTACTGATACTTCTAGTATACAAGCTCAACAAAGAGTTCTAGTGCAAAAGTTCTAACACAGTAACGGTTACAGTGAGAGTGAGGGAAGCTCAGACTCAGATCTTTTCCATAAAATACTGCAGGAGAAAACTAACGTGTGTACTACCTTTCATGCAAGATATTTCTCCCCTTTTTCAACATATGAAAAAAGGATAAAAATAAGCTTGTATGATGATGGTGGTGCGGGGTAAAGGTGGTGTATAGTTTTGGGATGGAATGAAGACTGTTTTCTTTTTGAAAATTGGAATATACGGGATTTTTTTAAAGGAAAGGTTAACGTGATTTTGGAATAAAAATTAGTTCTATAAATAATGATCTACATTGTAGAGACAATGATAAATAGGGATTTAAATTACTTCAATACCTTTTAATCTTTCTTAGATTCAGGCTCAGCTGATTTGGCTTCCTCTCCATTCTTTATCCTGTTTATAAAAAAAATATTGATAAGCCAAACTGTATTATTGTAGTTTTGATAATAATTATTTAGCATTCTAGTCATTATACAAATTAGTTATAAATCTTACTCTGCAGGAGGAGTAACCGTCTCCGTGTTGTTTTCTTCCTCGCCATTATTTTCTCTGTTCATAAAAGAAAAGGATTGATAAGCCAAACTGTATTACTGTAGTTTTGATAATAGTTATTGTTAATTGGTGATTTTACAAATTAGTTATAAATCTTACACAGCAGGAGTGGCGCACTTCTCTCCTTCGTTGTCACCTCTTAGCTTTTTGGACCCGTGAGATGGTCCAGGGACGTCATTGCTAGAATATAAAAAAAATCATTGATTAATTAAAGTGGAAGTTAGCAATTAAAAGTGAAGTTTTTAACAGTTATTTTGAATTGGCTGCTTACTTTGCACCCTCTAAAAGCTTTTCAGTTTCCTTCAGAGCCTTTCTTAGGAGCAATTTATTATGCTCCTCTGCCATTTTCATTTTGTGTAATTTTTGGCGACTCAACTGTACCCGGATTGGCTTCCCTTCTGCATTTAAACACAAAAAGGACAGAGATGTGGGAGCAATTTCTCCCACAATTTCGGGCTCATCATCTGACTCATGATGTCTTTTTGATGCCATCTGCAATGATAACCAGAACATTTATGAAACTAAAGTAATTTGATAACATCCTCTGAACTTAATCATAAAAAATACACAATTGATAGTAGTAAATAATTAAATATTATTAACTTACCGTTAATTCTCTACTCAGCAACACCCTTTAAGAATGACTACTAACAACAGTTGATAATCTCACCAAAAAAATCTACAAAAAAATAGACACGTTAGATTTAGTTGATAATCCACCTAAATTATTATTTTTTAAATCAATTAATCTCTTTTTTACAACAAAAAAAAAAGATTTTTTTCTCTACTCTCTGCATAAACACTAAACTATCAGCTGCTTAAATCATTATACTACTATCATTAATTAAAAATAAACTAATTACCCAAAAATTTCTACAGATTATTTTTCAACAACACTCAACTGACCATATATAGTGTACAAGTAGTAAAGCAGACAGAGATGGGACCACCCTCACCAAAAAAACGGAGTAGAGAAAAAAGCACACAGTTTTTTATTTTCCGTGTACGTGGCTACATACATGTTCTACTTTGCATACATTCCCATTCCCATACATCTATACACACACTCGTCGTGCTAACTCTTTTTAAAAATACTGCCAAAAAGTAAAACACTTTTTCTTACATTCCAAAGCGTTTTATGATAGGTTACATGTAATAATAGCGCTCGTGTTACCACCACTGCATACAGAAAGGTCCTTGACGATGATGAAAGTACTACACACCTTCAATGAGATCATATGACCTATTTTTTTTCTTTCTTTCAAAAATACTCAGGATTTTTTTTCTTCTGTTGAGATATTATTTTTATTTGTTGTTAACCTGTAAATGTAATGTAAGATGAGATGATGATGATGATCCAAGCAAACAGAATAGAGAAAAAAACCTACCTTATTTTTTTGCTACAGCAACTGCCCCAACTAAAAAAAATATCCTTTTTAGTACAACAACAGAGGGAACAGCGGAGACTTGTAGTATTCTCAAAAGGAAAGAAAGGAGATAAAAGGAAGGATCAAGGAATCACAAGGGAAATGAGACCTTAATGGAGAATGTATCATTTCCTTTGTTGTTAAAGGATTTCCAGATTTAGCAACATCAACAACAACTTCTGTTTTAGTGACCGACGAGGAGACGAACGAGCGGGTGAAAGTAGAAAAAAAGTGGTGTGATCATGATAGTGGTGATGAGGATGATAATGGTATATTGTTCTGTATACTTTTTTCTACATTGTTAGTTTTTCAACAATGCAATGGTTGGTATAGTAGCCTTATGTATAATAGTGTTCGGTCATTTGGTCATATGTTTTTTTGACCTAAAGGACAAAAGACAAAAAATATTTTAGGCCAAGTGAAAACTTCGCGCTGAATTATTTGAGAAAGGCAATTCAAATTGTAATTCAAATTTCAACTTGATAATTGATCAGTAAAATGAAAGATATTATAAATTTTGAATTTCATATTGAAACCATGTAAACCATATCATTAGCCCAGCTACATGAGATTCACGTGATATTGCATATG
>JAQFZH010004849.1:0-11355 GCA_034695485.1 Entomobrya nivalis
ACTCGACAAACAACCTATTTCCCTTCAGCAAAAGCACTCATCTTATATTATTCATGCCATTCGCTGGAAGAATGCAACCCTCAACTGCGCACTTGTCTGAAGTACCCATCTTTTGCACTTACTTCGCATGGGATCAGTAGCAGCAACAGTAATGGGTACTATGCTGTCAATGTGATGTCTCCGTCGTCCTGATTCCATCTCTACAATTTCTAAACAAATGTGGCCAAAGAGGCAGCTCCAAAGGCAGATCTTAATCTTAAGATCTTATAATGTTAATATTAAGGATTATCTTTATAATTATTTGTAAGCTCGATTTTTATTTCGTGATGTTTGAAAAGTTATGCGTACGTTGTTTGCATGAGATCGTTGTTTTGTATTGTGTTAATCTAGCTCAACCCTAAAAAGTTAAGCAAGAAAAAATATTAATATATACATACATAATTAATCTTTATTACCAATGATTTATTTACATAAGCTTGTTTAGGTTTATAATTTTTGTGAAGTTTATCGCTCCGCCTAGTCTACGTTGAACTTCATGAAATTATAAGCTACATACTAATACATTATCTTATTTTGTTCGTCAACTTTCGTTTTCCTATTTTGATTTATATTATCGCTGTTTATCTATAAGAATTGTTCACAAAAAAATATTTACTCAATTTTAGTATTTTAAATCCTCAAACTTTAAATATTGTTATATTATTGGCTTTGACAGTAAAAAATTAATAATAAATAAGTATACGTTATACTGCGAATATCTCGGTTTTAGTTTATGTGACCCTTAATTGCATTACTCTATCACTGTCATCTTGTTCATTTCTCCACATCCAGAAATTGTAAGATTTCTTCCTTCATTTGTGTAATAAAAATGACTGAAAGCTCGGCAATGGGCAGCATAATTTGAATATATTCTCATAGAGAAGGCGATTATTCTAATTCTTCATTGGCCCACAGATACATCTTTTGATCAGCAAACGGTCACATAGAACAAAACCAAAATATGAGCATAGCGGTAGTGGTGAGCCTGCGGTATGTGGTTAGGATGAAAACACAATAGTTTTTTTGAGCAATCAGCATTTTTCCTTCTTCTGGAAATCTGGATCTTTTCGCTGAGTTGTTCATGTTATGCCAAATCTGGAGTAGGTGATCAATTAAATCATTCCAGGACACTTGAGAAATGATTATGCATAAAACAAAGGCAAAAATAAAATAAACTAGGTCATATTCAATATTCAGTATTAAATTGTAAATCAGTGATTTCGAATGTGTTAACTGGGACCTGTGAACACCAATCAACCACCCAAATGTATATTATGTCGAGCGTGGTCGAGTGACTAATAAGCATGGATTGACTCGAAGCTCTGCATACAGAATTCTCAGAGTTGATTTGGGTTTACCAATGCATCACTTGTAATATGTAGATGACGATGACGTTGTCCACTGTAATCACTGCAAACTTGTTTGACCTTGGATTTAGTCATAAAAAGTTTTAAGAATCTTTGGGTTGAAATAGGTTAGTGTAGGAAATATGGCTAGCCAATCAGCTAAAAAAACTTTGCGTTGTAATGAAATCAGCGAAATTAATCAGTTTCTTCGTATTTTGTAATTCTGATGAGCGAACTACTAGGCTATTTACAATTTTAACCCTAAAGCTATCTATTTCGTTGTTTTTATGCCGTCAGTAAATGCTACCACAATATTTGGAATCGTCATCAAATATTATACCAACAACTGCCATCAGTATATATAGTTTCCTCAATGATGCCATTTCATATTAGAACATTAAAACAAGGCAACGCTATAACATATCACAGTTATCAGATTTCTTAGATTTTAAACAGAAATTTGTTTTTCCAAAATGTGGACACTAAGGAGCGTGATATCTTGCTGTACAATTGTGCTGTTATCATCAACGATCGCATTTTGCACCAATTACGCATCGGGGAACCCATGGCCATATTCAAAATATACAACAACTACTCCGCGACCTGATCGACCCCTGGTCATTAATACAGGCTCGGGCTTCCAACAAGTGACCACCTCTGCGCCTGCACCACCACCAGTTAATTTTTTCCCAACTTCCAATACAAGACTAGCTGGGGGAGTAATGCAAACGAATCGAGTTGTTGTTACCACTTCTGCGCCTGCACCACCACCAATTAATTTTTTCCCGACTGTCAATTCAGGACTAACTGGAGGAGTGATGGAGACTAATCGTGTTACTACCACTTCTGCTAGTAACACAGCAGAACTTCCACAATCACCGATGATGGGGCAATTTGTTACGCTAGTGGATCCTGAGACTGGACTTCTTTATCGCATTCCCGTGGTCTTGTTGCAAAGGTTTATGCAAAATGATTTCAAATAGATTTTATTATCTTTCATCAAAACAAAATTCTGTTTCATCGAAGAATAGTGAATAAAAAACTCAGAACGAAATATAATACTTTTTATATGACACAGTATTATTTAAAACTTTATTAATTGGTTCACAAGAGGGAGTATAAACATATAGGAATAACTTTGCAGAATACTCAAGATATAATTAATGTTCCAATTTGCTTTTACAATTTATTTTAAATGAGGAGTAAAGTGCCACACTAGATGCTAATTGTTCATTTTAAGTAGCTAAAAAACAATAACCTAAAAACTATACTAAAGTATCTTTTACAGCCTATGATCTACTGATGTCATTTGATACGCAATAATTTTAAGCAACTACAATTGTAAAATTTCTGTAGTATAAAATAATACAGCGAATGGTACATGTTATCCCTAGTAAAGCTGTTTGAGGCACAGTTTGTTAACATTTTTCTTCTTTTAATAAATTTTAATATAGCTTTGTGATTATATTTTTCTTCTTGCAAATGTGCCGCTAATAAAAACAACCAAGTTTGCAGATAACATTTTAAATTACAATAATTACAAATATATGGTCACAACGGTCATTGCAACTATTAAAAATCATAATAAAGAAAGGCGATATAAATAAATGGTATTTCTGGCCTTTCAGTATCCGAAAAATTAAGACTTGTTTTTCATAACGCATCATTAGCAGATTGCATTCTTCTCCATATTTTTATGTACAGCACACAATGTTATTCAACATACACATATAATATTTAATAGTATAACGAATATGTATCAGTCTGTTTTTCTTAAACTTTAATTGTTTTCTCTAAAATTGTGATGTTACGCTTAAAACTAACTTGAATAATATAATATGTATGTATCACCACCATCAAAATATTACACGCTTTATAACTTTAAGTTGTGAAGAAAATGACTAACACAATTGTTCTGTTCCATTCCGGAAACTGGCCACAAGAAGAGAAGACTACAAATAGGTACAAATTTATAAATACAAATCTCTCAAGGCTTAAATGAAAAATCATGGATGACGAAGTTTTTAGGACACATTAAGTAATTAACTGGGAAGCTACGCAATTAGCTTAACAAAACTAGATCCCCAGTGTTCGTTCCGTAGACAATACCGTAACCTGCCACAGGCACCCAATGCATACAATTAATACTCATAAACGCGACTTGGCCATCAGCAAACAGATCCTTTACGTTGACCAGTTTGAAGCACTCTTCATCTCTGGTTAAACTAAGAATCTGGAAATCACAAGATACATAGGACATGAAAAATATGTTAATGAAGTAGATATGAATATTTAATGTGATTCTCAAATTATTTATAGCAATTAATCTCACCTTTCCGATTCCTCGCGATGGATGCACAAATCTGTAAAGTGGACCTCGGCCAGCATACCCTACCACTAAATAATCACACGATGGGGATATGCTAACAGAGACTGTGTTCTGGTCAAAGTGATATACACTTAATATTTCGCCTAATGAGTCCTCGCGCAGGCTATAAATACCCACAGAGCTGTACGATCCACCGTCTGACGGTTGCAAAACTGCCAAAAATTCTGAGTCATTAGATACATCCAAGCAGGCGTCTGAATGTAAAGAGCATTCTCGTACAACCACTGATTCATCGCCTGAAAAATCCAAGTATTCAAAATTCAAATATTGTTACAAATGTCCAAAAATGTCACAGAAAATTAGTGTTGCTTTCTGATCTTACGTTTGGTAATGTCAGGTATTAAAAAATCACTGAAATCCCATTTTTGAATTCGACTGGACAAAAATGCAGTGGTAGCAGCATCCATGGTGTAATACGTAGGAGGCCTTGTTCGAGCTGAAGAATTGTAATCACATTCATAAATTAGTTAAATATTAGAATTACATGCATTTAAATTTTTTCAAGCATAAATATATACGTACGAGTAATCAATATCTCTGGAATATATCCGGGATAAAACCTAGCCCCAGGGTCTTGATATCCTTCATCATTTCCATTTCCCAAATTGTTGTTATTGCCGTCATTACTTGCGTTTGCTGCAGAGGCACTGTAATTTGGAGCTCTGCCTGCACGATGAATTCGCGAACGTGGACCCTCAGCTTCATTATTGTTGTCAGACGAAGATGTTGGATCAGAATTTTCGGTGGGAAATCGGTTCTGTGGAGGAGCTCGCGTTCGAGCACTTCCAGACAGTTCAGCTGCCGCAGCAGATCGAAACCGCTGCTGACTATTGGGTGTAAGCGAACGTAATATCCAATGGTCAATAGCTTGTTGTCTAAATTTTATAAAAAGCAATAATTTATTAAAATGAAATAAAATTTAATGTGAAATTGGGCGGTACTTTTCAATTTATATAATAAACTAACCTAGTTGTGTTTCTTGTAGTTTCAATGTTGGCCTCTGAACCTTCAGGACGATCTGCTCTTGGTCGTTCATATTCAGGAGGGGGTGGGGTTTGATCATTTAGCCTGGGTATTCTCGCAGGGAGTGAAACAAGAATCTCATCCTCATCAGAGTTGTCTTCTCCTTCGTTACGCACCAATCTTGCAATTCTTGAATACGGTCTTCGCCGCGATACTCTTGGATCACGATCACTTCCTGGAGCAGCTCCATTTTCTCCCGTTCCGGTAGTATTGCTATTGCTGCCACTGGAGTGTGTTGCCCTTAACGGTCTGTCCCTCTCTTGAGTACTAGCAGAATGTGTTGGCCTTTCAGTACCTGTCCACGATGGTCTAATAAAACTGGGTGGCGTTTGTGTTCCAGACGTAGCCATTGCTCTGGCTCTTGACCACTGTGATAACATGGATATCCTCATTTGAATTTCCTCCAGTCTCATCCTATTTCTACTTGGCTCATCCAAAAAGCCTGGGGGTGCAGGTGAATGAGCTCCACGATTACCCCGTTCATTTAAAACTCTTTCTATTCTACTCTCCACTGGTCGGCCAATGGTCGAGAACCCACTGGCATTTCCTGCCTCCACAACTGGAAGACCGTTATTACTTTCAGATACATTGTGCATTTGATTTCTCCGTAACACCTCTGACGCAGCAGTATCCACTGCCAGTCTTATAAATCGACTTCCATCTGATGATGGTACGTCACGAGGGACTTCGCCATTCTGGTAGGGTGAAGAAAACCCGTGATCATGTCTATGCCTGTGGCGAAAATAGAAGCGTCGGTCGCTGTTCCGATCGAGAAAATTGCGATGAACACCACTGCCGGAGCTAGTACTTGGACCACCACCATTATTATCGTACATATACCCATGGCTAAGAATCATGGGATTATCCTCGTAAAAACGCCGACGATTGCTATTTTCGGCGTCTGGGGCTAATGTTATTATTCTTCTTGTCATTGTTCTAAGGCGTTCGCCTACGTCTGTGCGACGACTTGATCCGGCTGCTGGTCGCTCTCGGCTAATACTTGAAGATGCGGCATTGTTTGTAGGGTTGCTAAAGTCAATGGGTACAGCCCTTGTGATACCCCCGTTGCTGCTGTTGGCGCGCTGAACTTCCATTAAGGGGTTGGATGGTTGAATGTTAGCAGGAAATACAGAAGGTCTTGCACTTGCGTTTGTACTTCCACTTGCGCTAGCATTTCCAGTGGGGGGCCATGGCGGTGTCCTCCCAAGAAAAGCCCCAATCCTGTGACCTGTTGGCACCGATGTCAATCCCCTACGCGAGTTGCGAAGTCCAAACATCCTTTCCAGGGAATCCAGGAACGGGCCTAAGTAATCTATCCATAAAGTTCCTTCTAAAGGGCGAGGGCGGGGCAATTCTATTGAGCTGCTAATACAGTCAAGTAGTGTGAGGCCAGACTGAATAAAGTGGAGAGTAAAACCCGTGGGCAAAGACACGCGAAGGCTGGATTGGTCATAGTCTATACGTATTCTGGGGTAACGACGATTGTTACGATAGGATTCCCTTATCTCTGATTGATATACTCTGAGTGGTCTTTCTGAAACCCGCAGGTCTAATATTGCATACTCTTCTTCTCTGGTAAAGGGAGGCCAGTGAATTCCAATCGTATGAGTATTTGCTTCCCAAGGACCGCCTTGGAGGAACAATCCGATTGGTAAGTAATAAACACTCGTTTGAAGACTTTCACGAACTTCTGTACCAATCACAGATTCAGCATTGGATACAGTGGAATACACAGGGATCATTTCATCAGTAGCCCTAATATAAAATACACGAGTAAAATTTCTTTCCAGTTGACTTGGAATGGGCCTTCCAGATTTGGAGTTCGATGTAGCTGCTGATGATGCATTAGCACCTCTTTCTCCAGAACTTTGTTCGGTTGAAGGTCTCCCACCACTCGATTGACTTGAGTCAGGAAGGAAGTTATTGCGTCTACTTTGTGAAGGTGGAGAAGGTCTAGAACTTCCCTGGGGGCAAGTTGGAAGGTGATATTCATCTTGGTTACCACTACTGCTGCTAAATTCGTTATTTCTGGTAGAAGGTATAGAGCAAGGTCTACTGGCGTGTGCAGGGGAGTTATGATTGTAACAAATCCAGTGGGTTCGTCTTCGGCGATGCTGGCACCGATGACTTTGAGACTGCAATCGCTGCCCTTGACGGAGAGCTGGAGGGATGAGCGCAACACCAGGCACAACGTTTCCAAAAATTTGTTGCCACTGTTCACTTCGAGGACCAGGACCATTTTCAACCGCATTACTATTTCCGTAGATTTGACGAATAGATAAATATATCCCAACTAGAACATCACTTGTTATACTTCCTATACTAATACCACTTGTGAACATCCACTGACTAAAATTCATAAAATGCGGCATCCTTCCGGCAGCCGCACTGTCATTTTCGGCATTTCTAGCTGCCGCTCCCCCACTTCCATTACGCACTGTAATGGTGATATTAGAAATTGCAGCTCGTACGTGTCTATTATGAGATGCAGGATTAGTCTCCCCACGATAATTTCGAATGTTCGTTTCCATTCCTGTCTCCATAGTCGGCCACATAACCAGAGGAGGCGTTTCACCCATGTCGTACAACGATCGCATTCTAGGAGGTGGACGCCAGTGATATGGGTCTCTTCCAGAGAAAGGACAATGACGAGCATGTTCTTCGGGAACAAAATTGCTACGGCCACTTACAAGATGAAACTCTCTTACTATTCTACGTGGGCCAGCGCTTGAAAACGTCTCCACTGGCCTTCCTCGCCCGTTCCCAGAACTGCTTGAGTTGGTTACTTCCCTTGAAGGACCAGCAATAGGTTCTTCTCTCGGTGCCTGTCTAGACAATGGCTCCGGTAGCTCATATTGCATGGCCACCATTGGTGGAACACGAATACGGTTGAATAATGGGGTATTTGGTAGCCGACTGCTCTCAGTAAATGGCGTTGCGATCATAATTCTATACAAAGTGTTTGGCCCGCTCGCATTTGGGTTAGGATTGGGAATGGAATTTCGAGCCATACTGGACGGTAGATGCTGTCGAGCACGCCTGCCTATTTCAGCATTGACTATCGCAGGATTTTCACCGTTCGTAGAACTATTCCGTACTGGGGAAAGGGGAGGGGACGTATTTTCGAAATCCATTACAGGCCCAGGACCTATTGGAGTAGGTGGTGTTGCTTGCTCCAGGTTTAAAAATGGATTTGAAATATCACTACGAGATTCCTGCTGTTGACTGTTGGCCGCATTGTTGGCAGCATTTGCAACGTGAGACCTCAGAGCAGCTAGACTCCCAGTAGCAAGGCTATTTAGTGTAGCCCGAATGGATGACTGTAGATCCCTGGTCTGTTCTTGAAGTAGTTCTAAATGCCTTCTGATAACCCGCAATTCCATAATATGCTGATTCTCAACAGCAAGTGGTGCGTCCATTCGTACTTGACTGTTAACAAAATTAATACATAGTCAGTATACAAACCACAAATTGTGAATTGGTTGCTTCAAAATTAACATTAAAATTATAAGTATACCTGCACAGATTTTGCATTTCCAAAATGTTCTGCGCTAGAGCTTCAATACTTCTCAAGTCAGTATCACTCCTAACTCCTGTTGTTGCTCCCGTCGAAGTACTTGCAGATTCCACTGAAGATGTGGAGGAGGAAGGCGTGGGAGCAAGTACTATAGTTTCCGGACTTTCCATCATCACTTCTGGATTTGGCTCCAAAAGTAGCCGTGATGGCCCTGGAACTTCATCATCCATAATTGGCGATGCTGGAGATTCTAAAATTGTGGTACTTGAAGCTTCTGTATCGCTAGGTTCATTTTCGCTGGGTGAGTGGCCATTTTGATCAGTCTCGAATCTTGCCTCCATTTGGTTTATTACTACTTCTGGGTTGATTTGAGGGAGCACTGGTTCTTCAACTACCGACATATTTAGAGAAGATTGGGGTGAAGATGAGCTGGAAGTTTCCAGAATCCGTGGTATACGGCTTCTTAGAAACTGCTGGTAATTTGAAACAAGCTCTTCATAGTGACTGACCAGTTGCCTGTAGCTCTCTTGAAATCTGTCTTGACGGGCGTTTAGGGTCTAGGTTTAAAAAAGATATGATTAGTTTATTAGTATCAAAAGAAGGGCAATGAAAATGTCAGTAAATCATAAATAGACATGTATAAACATGGCTAGCTACCTCTCCTACAATTAAAGGATCCTCTTCTGCAGCGACTGCAGCTGCAGCAACTGCGAAAGCCTCTGCTTCAGTTTCCTCTGGATCTGGTACAACCACTTCTTCAACGACTTCACCTTCATTGACCATTGAAACGTCCTAATATAGAAAAATAAATGATTACCAGAATGTTCTTCAAAGTTTATGTAAAATAATTTTATTGTGCGTAACTTTAACTTACATCCATGCTTTCCATGTCATCGTTCCGGGAATTTCCATCATTACGAGAGTTCCATGGTACATACGGTGGTGGTCTCCTTCTACTGAAATTTCTTGAAAGGATATTTGGTCGGAAGAAAGGACTTCCTCCCCTTGCAGGTCGTCGTACTTCTTCACGCGAAGGAGGGCTTGGAAAATTTGTTATTCCGGTTATTAAACTACGTCCAAGACGATCAAATCGTACCAGCCTGCAAAAAAAAAAATTTAAATTACACTCAAGCTGAAAATATAAAATAGAATTAGGATGTAAGACAAGTGCACTATTTTCGTACCTGACTTTCTCCTTAGTATTCTCAGTAGAGCACCGTGCTAGGGGATATGGGTGACTCCAGTCCCAAAAGACTATCTCATTGAATGTAGCTACTGCTAATAGTCTCACTGTAGGATGAAAGGCTAGTGAGGCAATCACAGTACCAGAATCTGTAATAAGTAGCTCGCTCCCACCCTGAATAAATAGCAAAAACAAAACTTTTATACACTGAACTTGGAATACGGTAATACAGTACAGTTTACTGCATCAAAAAAATCGACCGGTAAGGGTACATACCCTCAAATCCCAAACTCTAACATGACCAGCAAGACAGCCTGAAGCCAAGACGTCGTTCTGAGTAGGATGAAACACGACGCACCAAGGTGTCCGAGGGTGACCAGTTAACGTTTGTATGACCTCTCCACTTGCCACATCACAGACATACACATTGTGATCCCCGTGACAGGAAGCGACTTTTGTTCCATCGGCACTGAATGCAATATGAAAGGTCGTTCTTGCCCCATTTGGAAGTTTGAATCTCTACAAAAAAATACACAACTTTTACACATGAGAACATATAATATATACTACGATAAAACCTATAAAAATATTAAGCTAACCCTTCGGGTAAGTTGTTCTTTCGTGCACAATGTATGCACAGCTTTCGTCGCCAGGCTTTGAGACACCAGTTTTTTGCCAGCATTATATCTTGGATAATTGTGATACATCGAGAACCCACCGAATCCCAATTCTCTGAAAAACAATTCCTTCGGAATGGGAAATCCATATTCACCAGGAATTGGCTCCTTCCTGCGGTCTTCTTGAGGCTCCTTATTTATATCCATTTTGGAAGAGCTACGGAGTGTGTCTTGTCAGTCTTTTTCCTCTCACAGTGAGAATTGTACTCCAAACTTATGTAATAACATCACAACACTTTGTCAAGAGGAGATTTGGACACCGCTTATGTCGGCGCTGCTTTCTTTCAGTAGCTCTGCCACTGCTCAACTAACGTCAATTTATTTTGCAACTGTTACAAATCCTTCGGGTCCATAGTTGATATTTTCATACGCGAATTCAATACGCCCCACTTTTTAACTTTCGACTTTGAGTGATCCTTTTCTTGTTTAACGTGCCCTTCAAAAAATGACACTAAACTGACTTGTCACTTTGTTGGAGGCGGCGGTAGATGTGGACGCGATAGGCAATTTATTTGCAACAAACAACTTTTCTCTTTGTTCCTCTTCACGGAGAAAACACTCTAGTGCTACAGCTCATCTAACAAACTAGAAAAGTTCACTTTCTCCGTTATTCGGTCCATCTAATTGAAAATACAAAAGATAAAGACGGGTGTTTAAGTAAAGCATTAACATTAGTAAGAAGTGTATTTTAATTACAGAATCTGTAATACAGATTACAACATTGCGTGTTTTTGACAAGCCTAGCTTGTCCAACTTTTCAGAACTATTTACCTCCTTCTCAAATAAATGTGTTTTGCAATGCATATTCGCCGCATTATCATTAAAATTTGAGTTACGTTTGAATATTATGATGCTGCATTGCTTTCTCTGTCACTTCTGCTGGGTGAAGGTAATTTCTTCAGATATTTTATTCAACAGCGAAAATTTGCTTTGCTAATGAACACTTTGATTCACTATTTGAATACTTAACTTAAACCAAGAACCGTAAAGATAATAGCGTAACTGCTCATATATAATATGTCTCTCGTTGGACTAGATTTGATTTCAAATATTTAATCCTTTAACTAATCGTTCAAATAAGACATTACAACAATTAAAGCTCCTTGTCAGATCTGAACAACTTGCTTGAAATCAGTTTCTTTAAAAGGTCAATGGTTCTGCCTGGCTATTTTAGCTTTTTT
>JAQFZH010004850.1:0-11354 GCA_034695485.1 Entomobrya nivalis
CCGACAACAACTGACGCCTTTCCTCTTGCAACTGCTCTCGCAATGTTCTCATGTACGAGGGCAGATGAGAGCCTACATTTAAACTAGTATCTCCTAGGCTGGACGTTAGACCTGACAAACCGCTCGTCAGCCCACTCAACTCATGATCGGAGACCCCACCCACCCCAGAGCCTTTATTCAGCAAATGTCTCAAATCAGGTGGAAGAGCGGCGGCAAGCTCTGCGAGATTCGAAGACCAACTATCCTGCGAAGACTGTTTGTAACTAGGGTACAAGCCGGACAAAACTGACGTGGTCGTTGTAAGATCGGAGGTAAGCCCCGAGGTCGTTGTCCGCAGATTCATGCCAGCGAAAGCGGGCGACGATTGCAATATGTTCCCACCAAGTGGGTAGATCGAGTCTTGTTTTCCACCCACACTACTTATTACACTTGAAGCTGTAACAGATATATACATACAAGCAGAGGAGATGATGTGAAGTCGATGCACACAACGTAACAAGCCAAGTAGTTACTTAGCAAATCTCAATTCCCTGTCACATTGAAGAAAGCAATCGTCCTTTGGCATACCCAAGAAATACACGTACTCCCTTCCTATCTTGATCGATGCGATGCGTTCCATCGAACACAAAGTGATCAACACAGAATGGGAATATGCAACTTCTTGGATATTCACCGACACTGCTTTATTCATTGCAATTTTTACGCGCTGTATTTTTAAACATAGCGTTTTTTAAATCGCCTGCTCAACAAAATGTTACAAAACTGTACGGAAAATGCGTCAAAATTCAAGCCTAAAATTTGGACACTCGTAGTCCTGAGTCCTGAGTTGTATTTTTTTTTAAGAAACATGAATATTTTCTAGTTGTATTAAAATACTTGATTTATATTTTTTTGGTGGCAGATAGGCAAAAATATGCATTGTTCGTACGTTCAGCATGTACCGTGTAGATTTTCAAAAAAAAACGTGTAGAATACTGAAGATGAGCGGATGTTCATACATTAAAACTTTCCCTAGTTATACGCCCTATATTTCATTACATGACTTTTCAGTAAAAACTAAATCGCTTGCAAGTTAATTAGGCAGAATAAAAATGCGTGTCAAAAGGCTCTTTTAGAAAGTTGAAAAGTCTGTCTACCTGACTGTTTGACACAAAGAATACATATCTAATTATTTGAAAGAATAATTACATTTTAGCCTGACCTGTCTCCTGAATCCGCTCATTTTTGTAGCCTAGAGTGCAGAAAGGAAAAGAAAAATTACTCGCTTACCTTGCAAGCAGCCAAGCGCTGAACCTGGTCTAGGTACAGGGTCGGATGCTCCCATTGTCAGTTTTCTCAAATTAGATTCACTGGCACTTGGTCTGGAGAGACTCAAACTTTGCAATGGATATGACCTACCTGCAATGGCTGTGCCATCCATCGATGAAAGGCGCATGGGAGACAACGACCTGAATGTAGAAAAGAGAAAGCTATTTGTATTTTGTGGGTACACATATACATAGTATGCATGCATATGTATGAATTTTAACGGAGGATATAATATCACTGAAAAATGAAATTGGTGAAGTTGTCTAAACTAAAAAGGATGTTTTTTGTTGAATTTGTGAAAATAAAGTTTCAATGGCTTACCTGAACTCTTGGGATCTATGCCTCTCACGTTTTTTAGTCGAAGGCAATGGTGCAGCTTCTTGGTCAGGTGGCAGGCATGGAAGCTTTCGTCTCATCCTTAATGACTTTTGCGAGTCCGTCTCACTCATCGTGTCGGATGAGTCACCACCACAGGGATCCCGGCCACTCCGAGGCGTACCTACCGGTGTTCCTATTGGAGTACCCAAGGGTGTCACTGGTGTCATATCAGAAATTTATAGACACATAGAAAAAACTCGTTGCATGCATCTAACTTTATGAATAGTTGGCAAGAATTTTATGATATTGTTATTTTGGATATACTGTTTGAGAAGAAATGGAAAGAAAAAGTGGAACTCCAGGGATTTTCATCACTCTTTTTCACGAGATCCTCAGATTTCAAAACCAACGTACTTGTTTGATAGAGATTGACGAGTAGATCAGATCACTAATACATGTTACGCTAAAATGAAATGTCCGAAAAAACAAGGCAACAACCCTAAAAGCAGTTTTTTTGTAACTTCAAAAGTAATTGTTGTAAAAACTTCCAGTTGATACTGATTTAAAAACCAAATTGTGAAAAATGTTATAGCAAGTGTATTTTACATTATTGTATTCGACATTAGAGATTACATCTGAGGAAACGCTTTAGAAGCTATTTATTCCACAACTTTTGCTTCTTAGTTTTAAATCGGCATAATTCAGATGTTAGTTAAGTTTGCATCTTCGAATGTCCGTGAAGCATTTTAAAGCTGCATCTTCAGAGCAGAATTGGAAGTTTCTACAACAATTACTTTTAGAGGTACAGAAAAAACTGCTTTTAGGGGTTTTGTCCAGTTTTTCCTGTGCATTTCATTTAACTGGGTAAGTAACATAAATTCGTGATTCACTCGTCAAGTTCTGTCAAAAAAGTACATTTGTTTTGAAATCTGAGGATCTCGTGAAAAAGCGTGATAAAAAGCCCTGGAGTTTCACAAAGGTAATGTAAAATGTGCATGCACTTCATGCCATTGATGGGAATACGAATGCTTATTCATATTCTTGCCAGCCATGTAGGAAAAGTAAAGAGCTTAAATATGGGAAGATTGCTCCTTACCTGACATGGGTTGCTGTAAGAGTGAGGAGCCCAAAACGGCAGGCGATCCCCCAATGAAAGTTCCTAAACTAGTGACTACAGCTGGAGTAAGAGCACCTATGGCAACACCGCCTGGTGTCATAGCCAGTCCTTGCCCCCCAAGTAGAACAGTAGAGGCCGAACCATCCCTTCTAACGTCACCCGTCCCCGACGACGTCAAATGAGCTCTCCTTGTCTTTTTCATGTGTTGCTGCTGATGCTGAAGAGCCATTTGCTGCTGATACATGTGAGCTTGTGCAGGGCTGAGTGCACCCACCACACCCACGCCCAATCCCTGCGCAGCGGCAGATTGCTGCTGGGCAGTGATAAGACCACCTTGATGAGTAAGCACTTGATGCGGGTGCCCCTGACCACCCGAAGATTGGGAGCTCAGGAGTGTCGTTGGATACTGTTGTGCTGTTGAAGACGAGAGTAACTGACTAGAACTACCTAAGTTTATTCCACTGCTGAGACCTTGCAACGCCTGCAAACCCTGCAACGCTTGCTGGTGGGTCTGCTGCAGGTAACTATGTTGTTGCTGATTTTGTTGTTGTTGCTGGCGCTGCAGATATGCGAGGGAACCTTCGTGAATGGGGGTGAAGGCCGATTGTTGCTGCTGCACGGACTGCTGATGATGATGTTGTTGAAGACCGTGCTGGTGCTGCTGGTGATAAGGGTCATAGGGTGATTGACCTGAGTGGTGGGTGCCAGTTGCACCTACACCGCTGGACGGTACGGGGAATGGTTCTGTTTTATCCTCGGAGGGTGAGGGTCGAGGAGATGTACCCAAGCCTGGAGAACAAATTTTCAATGCAATGATTAAAATTGATTCTATGCGTTGAGCAACATTTATTTTATTGCGCTGAACGTTATTTTGTTAATGGACTTACCTAAGGCTCTACTAAAATCTGCAAGTAGTCCCCCAATGGAACTGCCTGCCTTGGATGTAGGTACCTGCCCACCAGGCCCAGTGACACCCAACGTGTGCGGTGAATGGTGCTGTTGTTGTTGCTGCTGCTGCTGACTGTTAAGATGGGCTTGCTGTTGATTTTGTTGCATTTGCATGTATTGTTGTTGCTGTTGAGAGTATTGCTGTTGTTGTTGCATGTTCATCATTTGACTACTCGGAGCAGCATTAAGGCCCCCCTGTTGCGTAAATGTCTGTTGGCCCTGATTAAACGGTTGTTGGGAAGCACTGGTTTGAATGAGGCGACCTGTCTGAGGATCATACATTTGGCTGGTTGACGAGTGTGGAGGCCATTGCTGAGATTGCGACGATGATGGCATCCCCGACATTAGATTTACCCCGACACCTTGTTGAGTTTGTTGGAGTGAATTGGCCTGGGATGTGCCGACTCCACCCATGCCCCCCATCTGGTTTAGCTGACTCAATTGCTGTTGATGAGTTTGCTGGCCCATTTGAGACATTCCCGTTTGCTGCTGCAGGTTTTGCTGTTGTTGCAGCTGCATCTGTGCATTTTGCTGCTGTTGCTGAAGATTGTTTTGTTGTTGTTGAGCACTTCCCACACCCATTCCCCCCATCATACTATTTTGCTGCTGTTGGGTCTTTTGAAACTGGAGGGGATCTTGTTGGGACATCTGAAGTTGATTTTGCATTTGATTTTGTTGCTGCATGGACGTCAGCCCTTGATTCTGGAGTAATTGAGGGTTATTAGGGTCCATTTGGGAAGTGCCTGGCATTTGACCAGTTTGTTGTTGGGGCTGCTGTTGTTGGTTAAATCCTCCCGTTTGATATGGCTGCTGCTGCATTTGGCTCATTTGCTGCTGTTGATCAGCCAGGGAGGGAAGTGGGGAAACGCTGTTGGATGAACACTGAACGGATTGGCCGGTCTGAATTCCTAAATTACTATTCCAATCTCCTCCACCTTGATTACTCCCACCCAACATGCCACCACTTACGGCCGTTGTGGTGTTGGTGTCTGTTAAACTCGTTCCAAACTTTTAAAATAACATTCAATTAAATGCATGCATAGTGTACAATGAAAAATGCAAAGATGGATAATATCATTCATTATATAATATACCTGTTGAGGTTGCTGCATACTGTTATTATTATTTGCCATCGTCAGTTGATTAGGCTGCTGCTGATATCCCATTGACGTTGACGTGGAACTTGCTGCAAATTGATTATTTTGCTGCTGTTGCTGGTGTCCTCCAAGCTGCTGTGATTGCTGTTGTGGTTGTTGTTGTCCTGGCATGCCCGACATTAAGCTACCGCTCATGGCATTCAACTGATTGGACATACTGGACACTGTCATGCCACCCGCACCAATTGTCGACGTATTTATATTCATTTGATTTCCATCTATCCCCATTTGACCTTGATTGTCCACTCGTTGCTGTGTTCCTCCCACTACTCCCCCCATTTGATTGTTTGACGAAAACATCGCATTATTTTGTTGCTGTTGATCTAACTGATTTGTAAGCATGTCCTGTGGATTCTGTTGTTGTCCTCCGGCGGCTAATCTATTGTCAAGCGACCTTTGTGGCCTCAGTTGAGGCCTGATTGGGCCTAGTCCTAGTCTCTGATCCATTGGTGATTGACCCACACCACCGGGACCCATTCCTAAACCTTCCTGACCCATAAGTCGTCGTCTTGGTGAGCCATTGTCAGTCATGGAGCTTTGAAGACCTAATTTTGTCATGTCCGCAAATTCACAAAAATACATTCTATTAGTTTTCTTCCCACATTCATTATAATTACTACATTGAAAGGTGGATACAAGCAGTGCGTTTTGCGTAAATTAATATTTGCTACCAAAATATTAGAAAAAGTATCCTGCCTACAACAACCTAACTAACAATCTAATCAACTAACAACGCAGGTTAACCAACGACTACGCCTGTATCCGAATGAAAAATACATTCTTTGGGAGAGGTTTGCATGCTGATTAAGGAAATTATAATCATTTTCCGCGGAAAATGATTATAATTTCCTTAATCAGCATGCAAACCTCTCCCAAAGAATGTATTTTTCATTCGGATACAGGCGTAGTCGTTGGTTAACCTGCGTTGTTAGTTGATTAGATTGTTAGTTAGGTTGTTGTAGGCAGGATACTTTTTCTAATATTTTGGTAGCAAATATTAATTTACGCAAAACGCACTGCTTGTATCCACCTTTCAATGTAGTAATTATAATGAATGTGGGAAGAAAACTAATAGAATGTATTTTTGTGAATTTGCGGACATGACAAAATTAGGTCTTCAAAGCTCCATGACTGACAATGGCTCACCAAGACGACGACTTATGGGTCAGGAAGGTTTAGGAATGGGTCCCGGTGGTGTGGGTCAATCACCAATGGATCAGAGACTAGGACTAGGCCCAATCAGGCCTCAACTGAGGCCACAAAGGTCGCTTGACAATAGATTAGCCGCCGGAGGACAACAACAGAATCCACAGGACATGCTTACAAATCAGTTAGATCAACAGCAACAAAATAATGCGATGTTTTCGTCAAACAATCAAATGGGGGGAGTAGTGGGAGGAACACAGCAACGAGTGGACAATCAAGGTCAAATGGGGATAGATGGAAATCAAATGAATATAAATACGTCGACAATTGGTGCGGGTGGCATGACAGTGTCCAGTATGTCCAATCAGTTGAATGCCATGAGCGGTAGCTTAATGTCGGGCATGCCAGGACAACAACAACCACAACAGCAATCACAGCAGCTTGGAGGACACCAGCAACAGCAGCAAAATAATCAATTTGCAGCAAGTTCCACGTCAACGTCAATGGGATATCAGCAGCAGCCTAATCAACTGACGATGGCAAATAATAATAACAGTATGCAGCAACCTCAACAGGTATATTATATAATGAATGATATTATCCATCTTTGCATTTTTCATTGTACACTATGCATGCATTTAATTGAATGTTATTTTAAAAGTTTGGAACGAGTTTAACAGACACCAACACCACAACGGCCGTAAGTGGTGGCATGTTGGGTGGGAGTAATCAAGGTGGAGGAGATTGGAATAGTAATTTAGGAATTCAGACCGGCCAATCCGTTCAGTGTTCATCCAACAGCGTTTCCCCACTTCCCTCCCTGGCTGATCAACAGCAGCAAATGAGCCAAATGCAGCAGCAGCCATATCAAACGGGAGGATTTAACCAACAACAGCAGCCCCAACAACAAACTGGTCAAATGCCAGGCACTTCCCAAATGGACCCTAATAACCCTCAATTACTCCAGAATCAAGGGCTGACGTCCATGCAGCAACAAAATCAAATGCAAAATCAACTTCAGATGTCCCAACAAGATCCCCTCCAGTTTCAAAAGACCCAACAGCAGCAAAATAGTATGATGGGGGGAATGGGTGTGGGAAGTGCTCAACAACAACAAAACAATCTTCAGCAACAGCAGCAAAATGCACAGATGCAGCTGCAACAACAGCAAAACCTGCAGCAGCAAACGGGAATGTCTCAAATGGGCCAGCAAACTCATCAACAGCAATTGAGTCAGCTAAACCAGATGGGGGGCATGGGTGGAGTCGGCACATCCCAGGCCAATTCACTCCAACAAACTCAACAAGGTGTCGGGGTAAATCTAATGTCGGGGATGCCATCATCGTCGCAATCTCAGCAATGGCCTCCACACTCGTCAACCAGCCAAATGTATGATCCTCAGACAGGTCGCCTCATTCAAACCAGTGCTTCCCAACAACCGTTTAATCAGGGCCAACAGACATTTACGCAACAGGGGGGCCTTAATGCTGCTCCGAGTAGTCAAATGATGAACATGCAACAACAACAGCAATACTCTCAACAGCAACAACAATACATGCAAATGCAACAAAATCAACAGCAAGCCCATCTTAACAGTCAGCAGCAGCAGCAACAACAACAGCACCATTCACCGCACACGTTGGGTGTCACTGGGCCTGGTGGGCAGGTACCTACATCCAAGGCAGGCAGTTCCATTGGGGGACTACTTGCAGATTTTAGTAGAGCCTTAGGTAAGTCCATTAACAAAATAACGTTCAGCGCAATAAAATAAATGTTGCTCAACGCATAGAATCAATTTTAATCATTGCATTGAAAATTTGTTCTCCAGGCTTGGGTACATCTCCTCGACCCTCACCCTCCGAGGATAAAACAGAACCATTCCCCGTACCGTCCAGCGGTGTAGGTGCAACTGGCACCCACCACTCAGGTCAATCACCCTATGACCCTTATCACCAGCAGCACCAGCACGGTCTTCAACAACATCATCATCAGCAGTCCGTGCAGCAGCAACAATCGGCCTTCACCCCCATTCACGAAGGTTCCCTCGCATATCTGCAGCGCCAGCAACAACAACAAAATCAGCAACAACATAGTTACCTGCAGCAGACCCACCAGCAAGCGTTGCAGGGTTTGCAGGCGTTGCAAGGTCTCAGCAGTGGAATAAACTTAGGTAGTTCTAGTCAGTTACTCTCGTCTTCAACAGCACAACAGTATCCAACGACACTCCTGAGCTCCCAATCTTCGGGTGGTCAGGGGCACCCGCATCAAGTGCTTACTCATCAAGGTGGTCTTATCACTGCCCAGCAGCAATCTGCCGCTGCGCAGGGATTGGGCGTGGGTGTGGTGGGTGCACTCAGCCCTGCACAAGCTCACATGTATCAGCAGCAAATGGCTCTTCAGCATCAGCAGCAACACATGAAAAAGACAAGGAGAGCTCATTTGACGTCGTCGGGGACGGGTGACGTTAGAAGGGATGGTTCGGCCTCTACTGTTCTACTTGGGGGGCAAGGACTGGCTATGACACCAGGCGGTGTTGCCATAGGTGCTCTTACTCCAGCTGTAGTCACTAGTTTAGGAACTTTCATTGGGGGATCGCCTGCCGTTTTGGGCTCCTCACTCTTACAGCAACCCATGTCAGGTAAGGAGCAATCTTCCCATATTTAAGCTCTTTACTTTTCCTACATGGCTGGCAAGAATATGAATAAGCATTCGTATTCCCATCAATGGCATGAAGTGCATGCACATTTTACATTACCTTTGTGAAACTCCAGGGCTTTTTATCACGCTTTTTCACGAGATCCTCAGATTTCAAAACAAATGTACTTTTTTGACAGAACTTGACGAGTGAATCACGAATTTATGTTACTTACCCAGTTAAATGAAATGCACAGGAAAAACTGGACAAAACCCCTAAAAGCAGTTTTTTCTGTACCTCTAAAAGTAATTGTTGTAGAAACTTCCAATTCTGCTCTGAAGATGCAGCTTTAAAATGCTTCACGGACATTCGAAGATGCAAACTTAACTAACATCTGAATTATGCCGATTTAAAACTAAGAAGCAAAAGTTGTGGAATAAATAGCTTCTAAAGCGTTTCCTCAGATGTAATCTCTAATGTCGAATACAATAATGTAAAATACACTTGCTATAACATTTTTCACAATTTGGTTTTTAAATCAGTATCAACTGGAAGTTTTTACAACAATTACTTTTGAAGTTACAAAAAAACTGCTTTTAGGGTTGTTGCCTTGTTTTTTCGGACATTTCATTTTAGCGTAACATGTATTAGTGATCTGATCTACTCGTCAATCTCTATCAAACAAGTACGTTGGTTTTGAAATCTGAGGATCTCGTGAAAAAGAGTGATGAAAATCCCTGGAGTTCCACTTTTTCTTTCCATTTCTTCTCAAACAGTATATCCAAAATAACAATATCATAAAATTCTTGCCAACTATTCATAAAGTTAGATGCATGCAACGAGTTTTTTCTATGTGTCTATAAATTTCTGATATGACACCAGTGACACCCTTGGGTACTCCAATAGGAACACCGGTAGGTACGCCTCGGAGTGGCCGGGATCCCTGTGGTGGTGACTCATCCGACACGATGAGTGAGACGGACTCGCAAAAGTCATTAAGGATGAGACGAAAGCTTCCATGCCTGCCACCTGACCAAGAAGCTGCACCATTGCCTTCGACTAAAAAACGTGAGAGGCATAGATCCCAAGAGTTCAGGTAAGCCATTGAAACTTTATTTTCACAAATTCAACAAAAAACATCCTTTTTAGTTTAGACAACTTCACCAATTTCATTTTTCAGTGATATTATATCCTCCGTTAAAATTCATACATATGCATGCATACTATGTATATGTGTACCCACAAAATACAAATAGCTTTCTCTTTTCTACATTCAGGTCGTTGTCTCCCATGCGCCTTTCATCGATGGATGGCACAGCCATTGCAGGTAGGTCATATCCATTGCAAAGTTTGAGTCTCTCCAGACCAAGTGCCAGTGAATCTAATTTGAGAAAACTGACAATGGGAGCATCCGACCCTGTACCTAGACCAGGTTCAGCGCTTGGCTGCTTGCAAGGTAAGCGAGTAATTTTTCTTTTCCTTTCTGCACTCTAGGCTACAAAAATGAGCGGATTCAGGAGACAGGTCAGGCTAAAATGTAATTATTCTTTCAAATAATTAGATATGTATTCTTTGTGTCAAACAGTCAGGTAGACAGACTTTTCAACTTTCTAAAAGAGCCTTTTGACACGCATTTTTATTCTGCCTAATTAACTTGCAAGCGATTTAGTTTTTACTGAAAAGTCATGTAATGAAATATAGGGCGTATAACTAGGGAAAGTTTTAATGTATGAACATCCGCTCATCTTCAGTATTCTACACGTTTTTTTTTGAAAATCTACACGGTACATGCTGAACGTACGAACAATGCATATTTTTGCCTATCTGCCACCAAAAAAATATAAATCAAGTATTTTAATACAACTAGAAAATATTCATGTTTCTTAAAAAAAAATACAACTCAGGACTCAGGACTACGAGTGTCCAAATTTTAGGCTTGAATTTTGACGCATTTTCCGTACAGTTTTGTAACATTTTGTTGAGCAGGCGATTTAAAAAACGCTATGTTTAAAAATACAGCGCGTAAAAATTGCAATGAATAAAGCAGTGTCGGTGAATATCCAAGAAGTTGCATATTCCCATTCTGTGTTGATCACTTTGTGTTCGATGGAACGCATCGCATCGATCAAGATAGGAAGGGAGTACGTGTATTTCTTGGGTATGCCAAAGGACGATTGCTTTCTTCAATGTGACAGGGAATTGAGATTTGCTAAGTAACTACTTGGCTTGTTACGTTGTGTGCATCGACTTCACATCATCTCCTCTGCTTGTATGTATATATCTGTTACAGCTTCAAGTGTAATAAGTAGTGTGGGTGGAAAACAAGACTCGATCTACCCACTTGGTGGGAACATATTGCAATCGTCGCCCGCTTTCGCTGGCATGAATCTGCGGACAACGACCTCGGGGCTTACCTCCGATCTTACAACGACCACGTCAGTTTTGTCCGGCTTGTACCCTAGTTACAAACAGTCTTCGCAGGATAGTTGGTCTTCGAATCTCGCAGAGCTTGCCGCCGCTCTTCCACCTGATTTGAGACATTTGCTGAATAAAGGCTCTGGGGTGGGTGGGGTCTCCGATCATGAGTTGAGTGGGCTGACGAGCGGTTTGTCAGGTCTAACGTCCAGCCTAGGAGATACTAGTTTAAATGTAGGCTCTCATCTGCCCTCGTACATGAGAACATTGCGAGAGCAGTTGCAAGAGGAAAGGCGTCAGTTGTTGTCGG
>JAQFZH010004851.1:0-11352 GCA_034695485.1 Entomobrya nivalis
CAATATTCCAAATAAAAGTAAACACCAACTAGGACGTTTAAAGGTGGTAAGCCAGTGATACGATTGTTCCTTTTTTGCACGAAACATTAGTCATTAGTCACAAAGTTGTCAAAAAGTTAAAAAATCGATGATTAAGCTCAGTTGATTTATGTGGCTTATGGTAATAAACCACTATTGAGATTGATACCTGCGTAACAAAATGTAAAACGGCGGCATGTGTTTAAACTTATATGCCAGAATCATTAACCATCTTAAATTATAAGCAATTTACAACTGCAAAGATTTTACCCTGATTACAATGCATATTGCATCGCAGACGTCTGACTATTAACCTTGGAGAATAAATGCATTAAGCCACAGGTAAGATTTGTCTATTTGCCTATGTGACTGCACGTGTAACAAGGGTTTAAAAACAAATGTAGTAAACCTATCAATAGAAATTTCACGCAATCCATAGACTCGCTTTTAACTGATGACGCTTAGCATGCGTATTACATAAATATATATTTACGAGTAGAACGTTGAAAGTTATTGAACGGGGTCCAATAAAGAAAAGGCATTACTTTAGTTTCAGGATACTCTTCAAAATTAACACCTGAATATGGGATCTATATGCTATCAGCTTTGCATAAAGTACGATTCATTTCACCAGATATTACTTAAGAGCAAGTCAAAACTAATGATTTAGAGATTAAAAACAAACGTGTTTTATTTCCGTGAAGCATGTTCCTTTTAATTCGAAAGGAAAATTGACTTCAATCAAGTTGTCGAGTCAATCATTTCCTCTTACGTAGATTGCCATGTACTGTAATCATATCAATTGTGCAAATTATGTATATTGTGTAAGTTTTGTATTAGAGTACAGTAGATGCATATATGCAGTATCCGTTGTATATCTTGTATAAAAAATCAGGTTCGACTTTACTCATTATCATTGCGCAGAAATGCAATATAGAAATTATTTCATTCAATGTCAAAGCAATTACGAACTTTTTAATAGACTCCTTAACAACTTTGATTTGACTTCTTTTTTTTGAAGCCAATGACAGCTTTGCTTGCCTACTCTCTTCACTCCTAACGTCTTATGTATTTTTACTTTTAGAAAGAAATACCACAGAATTCACAATGTTTCCCATTAGCTAACTAATCTACTACCAAGCTTTTTGACCGTCGCGTAGCGACGTTTCTCTCAGTTCACTAGAGCATATCTCTCGAATATGAAAATTTCACTTTTTTATCATTCCGCATTCATTTGTCTTTTAACTGCATAAAAAAACTTGTCTTTTTTGACTTCTTTCAACTAAAAAAAATTCAAATAGATGATTCTACTACAGTGCAGGCAGATGAAGAGATAAAGAGAAAACCTACTTTGTCCTCTGGTGATACGTGTTATTCATTATTATTGAGAATGCATGATAATCACTCGTCATGTTATTCTGCATTGCATATATGTCGTTTTTTGTATTAGCCTTTACAACTCAACTATTTTTTTAATCAAAAAATCACATTCATATTTATACGGATAAATTTCATAGCAGTGTATTTTTAATTGGATATTGGGTAGCAGCTCTGAGATTACGCTGCTTTTTCAACTGATTTCATTTTTATTTCAAACCATTTTTTTGCCTTGCCTCAGCGTTTTCAAAAGGAGGATTGATGATATCTACACACTTCTTGTATCATTTATGAGCATGAGTAAGCTTTAAAAAATGCAAGGTTGACATAAATGCGAAAATTTGCGATTTGCAAGTCTCAAGTCAGATAAAAAAAATACTTACGTAAAATGTATGGTAGTCTGCTATCTGCACTATGATTATGATTGCACACATATTTATATGACGAGTTACCTCATTGATTTTGTACAAATGCAGCAGTTAAAGGGTCAAAAGGAAAGTCATTAAAATAAATATTCAATGCTCAATCTCCGAAAGCATTTACTAAAACCTACACCTGAAAATGACAATAAAATATGAAGTCATTAATGACTGACTGATGGCGTATGGCTACCATTATGTGTACTTGACTAACAAAGTAAAAGTTGAAAGACAGACAAACAAGTATGCCTAGTATATTCAACAATTGAGCTCAACCAAAGGATAAAAAGATAAAAAGCGTCATTAGTCGCTGTTCTGTACATTGGTTGTATGTATACCTAAATTACCTAACCTAAAACCAGCGGCAGACATAGCATATTTGCGTTTTTTAAGCCAGTAAATCCTATCATCTCACCTTGTACCTGCTCCCCGTATTTCCCACCTGTACTTCTGCGTAAACGCATATTATAAAGCTTGTATTTTATTGCTTTTAGCTCAAATTAGAAAAATACATTGTATCTGCAACTGCAAGTTGTCTGTCATAAAAAAGTTGTAATGTTATATGAATGCATGGCACAAAAACACCTGTAGCCTCAACCTGCTAAAACGAACATTTTTACATCAATATATCGCAATCCCATCATCGCATCGGTGGTCCAGAAATGAAAATATATGAGCTTTTACAGTTAGTAAACTGTAATACAAATTATCTGTAAAATTATTAAATATTCAGAAAGGTAGAATGACTAAATTGAGTTGGGATGATGATGGTGGTGGCACTGACTGAATTGCAAACTGATAGTGCAGCAGCTCAGCAGTGAGCCCAACGTCATCTTGTCATCATCATCATTGTGTCATTTGCCATCATCTGCGCATCTTTACTGCATTGTTTGTTTTGTTTGCTGATGGCTGGATTGGATGCAAATATGCAGTGGAAGTGCTGCCATTGCCGTTTGTTTGTTTACTGGACAGGTGGTGGTGGAATGGATGGAGAGAGTTGAGAGCATCTGTGTTTCCTTCTCTTGTACACTTTTGTGTACACTCCAACTGATCCTTGAAGTTCCGGTGATGTTTGGTGTAAAAAGGGTACATGGTAAAGCGGAAGTGAAGAAACAACAATTGCAGCTGTGATTTTTTTTAAAGAATAACTTTATTAATTTTTTTTTACTAAACATGTCCAATAATTTCCCGTTTCCCAAAGGGCTGGTGATAAATAGTGGAAAGTGGTTACTGATAATATTAAAGCAACGGATATTTTACTGAGATTTATGTGTTGATAAAGTAAAGTAATTTATCAAAATATATTCTTGTACTTGTATAGTACATGATAAAAGTTGTTTGGAGATGGGAAAAGTGTGTTCGCTGATGGAAACTTGTCATGGCTTAGGTACAAGTACTACTGGTCATAAGTCATAAACACCAAGTTTTGCTGCAAAGTTCATTGATAATCACGACGAGCAACCAATGATCTGCATTTTATCGGAGATTTCAGTGTCAGATTAGAATGATGATCGTCATCGTGATGGTATATCATGTACACTCAGTAATGCATCTTCAACGCGGAAGGGTAAATGATAATAAAGATATTCAAATAATGATAAAAAGAAACATTAAAAAATTTAATCTGCCAGCCAACTCAACACATGACATTTTTACCCTAGTCTAGTCATTTGCATTTTTACTTAAGTAACTTGTGAAAATAGGGAATAGGCGTGATAGGATAAGCACTCGTTTATAACTCAATAACACGTGGGGAGTTTACCTTAAAAATCAGGTATACATGCATGAACAATTAACCAGGCGATGCAATTAGCAGAAAAGGGGTTTTGATCACTGTTGTACGTTCCAACTTTCGTCATTTAGAATGTGATTTCATACATTTGATAAAAAATCATTTAACTTTTTAAAAGTGAAAACGTATTTAAATGTTAGGGGTTTTACTTGGTTATAACAATTAGGAGGGAAGTGCTAGAGTGATGTGAGATAGTTGAGTAGCTATGTATTTTTCAGTAGGAGATATTTAATCAAAAGCGTCTTGAAAGAGAAAGTTCCAAGTTCATGAAACCGACATAATACGTTTTCTACAAGTGACACCAATGACACGGTTGGCATTGTCAGATCAGATCGTTTAAAATTGGCAATAGCTGTTAACGCTTATGAATAGATCGTAAAATAAAGACAATGCCTGTGATTAACCTTGGTATGCAACATGCAAAAGTAAAGGAATGTCAAGCTGATGTAACATTTCCACATACAACCCTCCTTGTTAGTAAAATAATGGTTTAACTTTTACTGTGCTTTAACACTCTTTTGTTACCAGCCGATCTGATATACACATTTTATTAGGAAAATAATTTCTCCATTGTTAATTGGACTATTGTATTGTTTAGTTTCTTGGAAATTCTTTTGGGGAGTTGGAGCTTACTGCCACGTCGATTAAGTTGTTCACATATATGTATTACAGAGTGATGTGGAATTGGCATTTTAATTGTTCCTTAAAAACTTCCTACATACACAGATATTAAGCAATTGAGTTTAGTCACGATCAGTTTAACGTTCTAGTGCAAAAAAAAAGTTTTAAACTTACGTAAAATTGCAAACTAAATTTGAAATAATAACGAATAATATTTAATACATTGAATTATCATTAATTTTTCAGACATAATGGCTGAGAATTCAAAAAACCATCTAGTGTCATGTACGACAGCTCAATTTAAGCATTTTATATTTCATTAAAAAGCCAACTAATAATATTTTCATATCATTTCTATATCGTTGGTTAAAAAAAGGGTTCATAACCCGGGATAAAAAGTAAAAGAGGGCTAAAGTAACAGCTAGTTACGTGTATTATATCACTACGTATTAATGGCCAAAATAAATAGACTTTAGTTGTATAAATTTATGGAGGTCAATGTAGAACAACTTGGCTAGGCATCAAGGATAGTCTGTAACGTATTTCATAAGTAGAAAAGCAAAAAGGGTTTGCTTTAATCGAAAATGTATTTTTTTGCACGAATATCAATAAAAGAAATGTTCATGTTAATGATTACATTGCATGATACTTGAGCCCGTGTACTAAAATTCAAGTGCACTGCATATTATTTACTTTCTTGCATGCCAGACATGCAATGTCGGTGCATATTGAGGAAGGTCGACTTCTCAGGTGTCTGAGAGGCTCTGAAGGTGGCTTTTTAATAAGAATTCGGGTATCGTTTAGGTACTATTTAAAATCAAACTTTGTAAGTTTTCATCTTTATCTTTAAAATAAAGGTTTCATTCAACTATCTCTCATATTCCCAGTTCTTACCAAGTCATTAAAGAATATAACAGTAAAATATTTCAGAATGGATGCCAGGAGTACAGATTTTTTTAAACCTTAGAAATTGTGTACCAATTTACATAATCATTTGCATGTCACTAATTTTGAATGTCTACTTTGTTGTTTTGCAGTAATCATCGCCATTCAAATTTTCCAGGAATTGTACTGGCCCGTCTTTTTTCCAGACCAACCGGATTTTTTTGACGACGATGTGCTGATTATCGGAACTCCTGGATTCTCTGAAACCGAGTCTGATCCTGACAGTGATTTTGACTCACTATCAACCCAGTCTACAGCAACTGCCGACGACGAGCCAATTGACATTAACTCAGTTAATATTGAAATGACTTTAGGAGAAGAGCAGTCTGATAACTCTGATAATAGCATAAGTTACAGTTATGGCATGGATGTCTAGTTGAACACTACGACTGCATCACATCACGCTCGCCGTCCTTTTTTAACCATTATGGAAAATAAGCATCATAAGCCGAAATCATCTAGAAAACCGAAATTAGCCGAATGAAAGAGTGATAGAAAAAGGTATTTCGTATAAACACATATATGACACACATTTGAAATTCAAATATACTATTAATAGATCTTATCTTATACTAGCGTATAGCTTAAGTAATTAAGTACATATGAAAGCATGCATATGTATGTGAACAAAATCTTACATGAACTTGTTTGATTTTTGCATGTAAAAATCATTCTTGTTCTTATGTAAATATTGTATGATTTGTTTGCAGTTCCATTTTCTCATTTGCAACAACAGAGCAGAGACGCGACGACACCACAAGAAAACTTGGGTTAAGATCAGCGCAAAAATAAATGTATGCCACATCGTCAGTTTTGAGCTCCGTCTTCTTTGTGCCAGTGCCTTTATCGTCTGAATTAACTTGATCATCATAATCTGCATCTTAATCAGAGTTCCAATATATTTCAAGACTACAAGACATGATGATGACACTGACATAGTCAACTAATACCAGTGCTTGTGGTAGTTGGTGAGGTGAACTATCCGTCTCGCTTATATTGTGTTACAGTATTTTTAATAACATTTTTTATCGGAACTTTTTTTTATGCAAGTATGACCCAACAGGATAGCTTCCTTCCTGAGGTGATTGTGCAGCGCAATGAATACATTTTGTATTATTTTTAGATATTTCATGAAGAAAAAAACTTTCGCCATTCACCTACTTGTAGACTTTGAGCCAATCTCGTGAATTCAATTTATTCCAATTTAAACGTTTTAGAACAGTATTTTTTAGTTGTATGAATATGTTTAGTACTTTCGGCTCCGATCCGTACGTAAAGTCGTATCAACGAGTCAAGTTCATTAAAGCATGAAAGTGGACTATATATCTCTTGTTCATGTCTACATTGCACTATTCTTCACAGCTCCAGTAGTTTCTTGTAAACTATAACATTAAAAAATATTGACAGTGATTTGCTGTAACATATTGTAATTAAAACTTTAAGGTGCAAATAATTAACACAAACGATCTTGCGAATGATACAGTATAGTGGTATGTCGCGTTTCTTTTTTGGCAGCAGTCCTTCTCGCAGCATCGTGGTGACGCAGCTATTCTTATGAAGTTAAAACAACTTTCGGTTTGAGGTGATGATAGTGCGCTGTTGCAGTTTTATACTTTGAAATACCAACGTGGTTTTTTTCGTCCTCATAATGTGATTTTCATAGATTGAAAAGCTTTATTTGTGTAAGTGCGCGTGTTGGTAAATGTGTGGTGATCTAGGTAGCTTGTAATCTCCTGCCCTTGACAAAATAAGCTGCTAATCTTGACTGTTAAAAATATTTTATTTTATTTGAAATCTTAAGAATTTTAAGAGTTGTCGAGTTATGTTTTCAACTTTAAAATTTTAAAAAATTAGCAACTTTGTTATTATTAAAATTGTTCATCAACTCTAACAAGAGTAAACTTTTCGTTTTTCCACGTTCCAGCGTTTCCTACTAGATGTTATAGGAGCCAGTAGTAGCGAGTAGATGAAATTGTAGTTGAATTGGACTCATCAGCAAATTATGAGCAAGTCCTCTGGTAGTGGTAGCCATACCAATTCATCATCATCGAAAGAAGCAGCGGCAGCTTTGTCAGAAGTCCGTCTTCGAAGTGGTCGTGTGTACTCATCGAATAATAGCAACGAGTCGCCTGGCGGAAGTAGCGGTGCTGGAGGTGGTAAAAGTAAACGCTCACGAAGAAAGCGTGGTGGAAAAACAATGGATAACTCAAACGACGACATAGCTTATGTGACCTTCGGAGACCGAGGGGGGTCTCGAGGGGATGGAGCAAACTCATCTAAAAAGTACTTCGAAATGAATGTACTTAGATCTGGAGAAAAGTCTCACTTGCTTGTGGACGACGGAATGACGGCAGAGGAGAGTTCAGAGGAGGAACATGGTGGAGGTGGTGGTCATCATCCTCACAAGGGAATCGACCAACCAGAATCTTTCTGGATGATTACTCTCCAGGTTTTTATCCCATTTCTTATCGCAGGGATGGGAATGGTGGGAGCTGGAATTGTATTGGATGTAGTACAACATTGGGAAGTCTTCGTGGACGTGCCAGAGGTGTTTATTCTTGTACCGGCTTTGCTGGGACTGAAAGGAAACTTGGAAATGACACTTGCTTCGAGGCTGTCCACCCAAGCAAATATGGGAAACATGGACAGTCTCAAGAGCCAGTGGCACATGACTTTAGGAAATCTTAGTTTAGTTCAGTGTCAAGCAATTGTAGTTGGTTTCCTGGCATCTGTCGCTGCTGTTGTGTTAGGTTGGATCCCAGATGGACACTTCGATGTAAACCACGCTCTTATCTTGTGCACAAGTAGTGTGGTGACTGCTTCCATTGCTAGCTTTGTCCTTGGAGCGATTATGATACTCGTGATTATTTTCTCCCGACATTTTAATATCAATCCTGATAATGTGGCAACTCCAATAGCAGCCAGCTTGGGGGATCTTACCACACTCACGCTTCTCGCAATGATTTCCAACTCGGTGCATGATGCTGTCGGTATGTTCGTGTTGAATTAATCAGAACGGGAAAAGTAGGCTGGTTTTTTACAATACCCTTTTTTATTTTTTTATTTAAGAGAGCAAGAAGTGGCTGTGCCCTACAATTCTGGGTGGTTATCTCCTCTCAATGCCATGCTGGATCATACTTGCCAAACGTAACAAGCTCACCAAAAAGGTGCTATATTCCGGATGGACGCCTGTCCTCAGCGCCATGATGATTAGTAGCTTTGGTGGACTGATTCTCGACTTTGCCGTGAAGAGCTTCTCTGGTGTTGCCGTTTTCCAGCCTGTAATTAACGGAGTCGGTGGGAATCTCGTAGCCGTTCAAGCTAGTCGCATATCAACCTCGTTGCATCTCACTTGTCAACTTGGTTACCTCCCAGATTATCTCCCAGAAATTTGCCTTAGTCCTTGGAAGGTCTTCTTTACCAAAGGTGGACACTCGATGACTGCGCGTTCACTTATTATGATGGTTGTTCCTGGCCACTTAATTTTCACATACACTATTAGCTACATCAAAGCTGGGCATACTACTATTACACCAATCTTTCTATTCTTTTATCTATTGGCCGCGCTTATACAGGTACGAAACAACTGGAAAACAGTCTCCAGTTATTCATGCAAGAAATGTTTGGCATGGCACTGGCCTACTTAATGTCTTGTATTTTTTGTTTGGATCACAGGTCATTTTGCTGCTATATATCGCCGAGATATTGGTTCATTGGCTGTGGGCTAATAAAATAGATCCTGATAATTCGGCCATCCCTTACTTGACTGCTCTTGGTGACCTCATTGGGACAGCGCTGCTGGCCCTCGCCTTTTCCATTCTGTATGCTATTGGCGATAGAGATTCTGATGTTGGAGATTAATTTATTTATTTCTAACTAATTAACACAATTTAGTTAATTAAGTAGCAATAATTATTTAATTCTTTTGTTAACACGCTTAACGAAAGAATTTAATAATTATTACTACTTAATTTCTTTTCTTTTTGTAGTGAAGTGCTGGACATCTAGTATATTTATTACATATTTTTAGGGTCATACAACTAAATGTTATTCCATGTACCCCATTATACATAAATATCCCCATAATAAGGTAAACATTTTGAAGCAGAAAAATAATCAAAAGTTCAAGTTCAGATCAAGTACACTGGTTCTTCACCTGAGATAAGTAAACATAATTATACATCGACGATAGATGATTATCCTCATGCTCTTGACAATAATAATATTAGCCAGGAAAAAAATACTGTTGCTATTGTCGATTGAAAATGTATTGTTATCGCTACTAATGGTAATAATTGTATGTTACTATTCTACTCGTACCGACTTATTTACTATACGCTTTATAAAACGCCAGGCTTGAAAAGAGATGAAATATTGCCAAAAACTATAAGACAAGATAGAGGTAAAAAAAGTTATAAACTGTTAGATATTTATTGTTGAACTTGTTATTTAATAAGGATTATCTTTGCGATAACGTTTGCGCGGAGACAATTAAATATTCGTTTATTCACTGAATAATTTCTAGCAATGAATTAGTTAGGTAATTAGATTAAAATGAACTTTAAAACAGCCATACTATGTCCTGCTAAAACTAAATGTAGTACTTTGATTTTTGATTGTATTTCGGTACAAGACAATTTTCAGACACATGTTAAACCAAATATCAAATATCCCTTATTTCATAAAAATACCTAAAAGTCCTGCTATTTCAGTAGCAACCCTTTTTGAAACTTCTGATTTAGTTTTTCGGACATTTTATATTGTCCTATACCTGCGCTTTAAATTATGCTTTAAATTTTTTTTAGTCCATGCAATTTACGATAGAAATCCCATCAGGAAAAGTCGCAAAAAAGTTGATAATATTTGATATTTGATTTATGAAGTCTCTGTATGGAGAAATTATCAAAAATCCAAGTACTACAATCATGAACTGCTACTACTGCTAGTACTAACAATAATAATATATACCTCTAATGACAAATCGAAATTCAAACGACGATCTATTAAGTCGTTAGATTTATACGCTCATAGAAGTATTCTGAAAGGTATACTTAGCCTTTTAGTGAAAGATCTTTACATTGAAAACTTACCTTTAATTATCGTGAAAATAAATATATAAAAAAAGTAAATTATTTTATAACAGACAACTGATAAAACTATTTATGAAACGGTAGCCATATAAATATGTAATGATAATAGTTCTTTAAGCTCGTTAATTAAGTACAGTTGGTGCTATACCTAAGCCAAACGTTAGTAATATGATACGTACATGATAAACTAAATCGCAACCTGAGATTCCTATTTATATCCGATTCCTTGTAGTGATTGTTTCTTTATTTATGCGTGAATGTCAATCAATTTAAGTTAAAATGTAAAAAAATATGTATAGAATATTTTGTGTTGGGAAATAGGTACTGAGTTTTGCTCACTTCTTCATCTCATCTTTAGTTTATTTATTCACCTTATTGAGAAGTGCTCATTTTAGTGTTGTCTCTTAGTTTCTATCCAATAATCCAATCTAATCTGAGTTGAATGTGGCCCGAAAGTTTCTAAGGCCTCTATTTTATTCAAAGCAAGTTTTCAAACCAACCATTGAAGACGTTAGATTTCCATGTTAGGATATCAGGATATAGACTCCAAATTTAAATCGTGTTAAGTTCAAGAAGTAATATTGATACTACTTGTGTCCGTGGTATTTGGCAGCCATTCTATTCTACATTACGTATACCAGCTACATTCAACAGGTTTAGTGGTCGTTTAAATTTTGAAACTAGCTTGTTATCCAACTTTATAATTGTTAAATATCGTTTATAAATATATGAAATTAAATGGTACTATAAATATGTGTGTGAGAAAACAAATCATAAGAATGTCTGCTAAATGCCTTCTTGTTACGATACACGATCGTTGTTATTGTTAACGTGATTTTTAAAGAGACGTATAACTTTCGAAAGAAATTATGAAGCCAATAAATACATAATAATTATTAAAACAACAATTTTCTTTTGTAAATTGGGAGTTTTGTTTATTTATTTACCTCATCTGTTGAATCATAGTAACAATTATAATTAATAATCATTCATAACTATAACAAGAATAGCTTGTATATATTTAATATAATAATAATAAAGATAAAAGGACGGTTATCTTCATCTCAAAAACTTCGTTTCAGTTTATTAA
>JAQFZH010004852.1:0-11351 GCA_034695485.1 Entomobrya nivalis
TTTTTGGCTTCACTTTTTAACATGGGGATATACACGCATTTCGGCTCTTCCTATATTATTAGTGTATAACTCTATTGATTAGATGATCTGAAAAGGCAGAAGAGGTTAGAGATTTGGATTTCGGCATACATCATAGGAAATTAATTTCGAAGATAAACTCATTTAATTTTATCTTGCAGACTTACAATTCAATATTTTACATTTTATTGAGACCAATAAAGACCCATTACAACAATCCATTACACATTTCAGACGATGGCATTTGGTTAATGTCTTGCGAGGCCGAGGGTTCAAAACGTTTACATAAATTCAGGCGATATATAAAAATTCATTGTTTATATAAATTCGTTTTCGTTTCTTACCAATAAATATCAGCATGATGAAAATCATCTCAGATTTCTAATGTGTGCTTCTAAAAATCACAATACTTAAATCTTACACGTAAAAATAAAGACTTGATGACGAAGATAAGATGTGATTTGTCTTCGTTTCATGATTTCATATTCCAGAGCTTGTTTCTACATTATTGCTCATTTAATTTCCTGATTGACTCTCCATTACAATCTGATCATTTCAGTATTTATAAGTAATTTAAGTAATTATAGCATATCATAATTTTACCAAAAAGATTGGTTCAAATTATATGATGCACTACTGTAAGCATCATAAATACGCATTGATACGTTTTCGTTCTGTTTCATGTATAATCAAGACAGTTATATTTCAGAGATGACCACATTTTAATTTCATATTTTTGTCTTCATTTCCGGATAAACATCAGACCAATGTGCCAATTAGTTTGATGCTGTTTATGGGAATCATTCATAACATTGGGAAAACGGAAACATCCTCAATCCTCATATTGTAACGAACGCTATAAAATGTAACAATGACACATTTAATCTCTGCTTATTCCATAATTTCTATATAGTATAGTAGTCCACCAAAGAGTGCAAAAAGAGCCCACACGGCTTCCAAGTTCCAATGTTCCAATCCACATTTTGTTTTTTATAGTTTTTTTACGAGTAGAATCTACGAGAGAGGGGTATGGGGTATGCATGCATTGTCTTCGTTGTTGCTAGCTGTTCACAACACACCTCGCATGACACCATTTATATTTTGACAATTTGACTTTTTGCAAGTTATAATTACACGTAATGCCTGCATGGAAATGGAAATTGGTAGATTTAAATCACTTCATATTTTCATACTTTCAACTTTTATTGTGTACGCTATATAATAGCAATACAATGAAAATACACCTCGTAAAAACCTTCATAACTGCTATTGTTCTTTAGATAGTTTGTTGGAATCAATGAACCATTAAAATGGTAGAATGGTTTTAGCATAGCAATAATCTTAATTACAACCGTTTTACTGAGAAATTCAATTCACCGATTAAATATATGTCTATTTAATTTTAAAGATATCAGCTTCACGTTCGTTCTAAATATTTCCGCCATATCGCCACGTATTTTTAACTACCCAGGAGTTATTTTTTTATGTAGCATTAATCCAAAAGACACAAAAGTATATCATTTCATATCAGAACAGTCGCCATTTTTGCAGAATTCTTTTCGCAGCAAAGTTATATTTTTTGCAACGATGAAACTATTAATTTTCTTTGTGGTATTTCAAGTGATCTCAGTATTTGGAGTTTACGTTCCAAATTCTGAATCAGGTAAATTTTTAATTCCACAGGGCCAGAGCACTTGGTCATTATTTTCAATACTTTAAAATACGGAGATTTGTATTCTTAATTTGTCCAACATTATTTTTATTTATTAAAAGGCAATGCAAAACTGGAACCACTGGAAAGTATTGTCTCCAACCACATGCCCCAGTTTCTTGAGCCACTGAACCTGACAACAGGCGAGCTCAAACTTTTCGCTGGCCATTCCTTCCAACTCATCAAGGCAAAATGCCCTGCCATATCTCAAGATAGGCTCAGTCTAATTAACAAATACATTACTAAACTAATTTCAAGGACCAATCCGGTACAAGGATCATCCTCCACATTTAAAAACCTTATCACAAGTATTTCAACCTGTACCCAGCATCAGATCACTGACGAAGAAAAGTCGAAACGTCAGCAGTCATTCTTCCAGTTCTTCTTCCACCCATTGAGAAGCTTTAAAAATCTTTTCGGAAATGCTGATTCCACAAAAAAAGACGATAAGGACTCTGTCGCCGAATCCCCGGACACCCTTCCTTTAGAAACTGAGTCAGCGCCACCTCCAGTTGAGGTATGCATTCGACAAACATATTATAATTTAACACGTCGCCACATCGCATTTGCTCACGTCACAGAATTTTTTTTCGTGTATACTGTAATTCAACGGGGAAATTGCCCATTGTCTTTATTTTTGATTTGACCTATTTACCAAACAATTTGTTATTTAAGACAGCAGTTTTATTCAATATGTACGCCAGACTTTTAAATAATAATTTGATTATGAATGCCTAGATAATAAATCTGCAAGGTAAAGATGATAAAATGGGCTCTTTGGGCAAAGACGATGAAGATGAAGAGGTAAGTTGATGATTTTACGTCATGAAACATTAAATGAAACAATTTACAATTTGGAAATGAAAAATGAATGCATCTTTTACTCTAACAAAATATTTGCTTAGTTTGTCGTTGCATCAAGCTCAGCCAGTCCCGACACTGTTGAAACTCTCACTGATATTCAAGATACTTCGAATGCCCCATTTATCCGTATTTTTTACACTACCACCAATGATGACGGCACGAGTGACGATGGTCTTTCACCTTGGGATCCTATGGGATGGCTCGGTGGAGTCTTCAGGGCAATCCGTAACTTTTTCTCGGGAATGTTTGGAGCTGAGAACCGAAGAAATGATGACATACTTGTTCCTGTTAGTACCCAAAGATCTGTTCCCTTGGCCCGAGTCAAGCGTGATGTGGAAGATGATGCCCCACCAAAACCCACTGAAAAGATTGAAGTGGTGTCTGACATAACGGAAAAAATTGAAATTGACACTACAGAAAAGGCTGCTATTACTCTTAAGGGACGAGAGGCCTTTATGATCCTCATCGACAACATGTGCCGAATTTATTGCAATGAATGTTTGGACCAATCTCAAATTCGACACTATAAGGCAGCGTCAAAGGAATTGTTACAACTTATCTTGACTGACTCAACTGGGATTGAGTTAGCGTCCAAACATTTCTTGGAACCTGATTTTCTTCAGTCCCTCAACGAGTGCTAATTTTATGTAAAAAAAATATTGGTACATATACAACAGTATAAAGTGTTGGTGTTGTAAACAACATATATAACATTTTATTAAACCATTAAATTTTTTGTGAAACGATAACAAATTGAGTACTAACTCCATTTTTTCTTTGCATTTTCATTAAACATTTATGGTAACAAGTTCATAAGAATAATTTAATTGAGTATTTTATCAAGGATTTATTTTTAGAAAACAGCTTCTATGAAAGAGAAATGAACGAGAGCTACTTTAGCCATTCAGTTAATTGATGAAGGATTTCTTGACGAGCAGCCTTCAGTTCAGGAATATCACTTGGGGCATCAGGATACATATTGGCGCAGTGTGCCGTTCCTGTATGACATAATATTTAAGAGTTTGGTTAGATGCGAATTATCAAGTTTCCCTTAAGCGATAATAGTGACACACTCCAAAATAAACTTACCATTAATGAAAATTACCACGTTTTCTGAGTTGGTTTCATTTTTCGCTGTGATTCCCAATTTATGCCATGGATCGATGGAGCCATTGACAAAGATAACGCGAGTAACTTTTATGTCACGTCCTCCATAATAGGTGTTAGACCATCGAATGGCATTTTCAATAAATTGTTGGTCATATCTGTCAAAATAAAACAAATTGGTATTTTGGAAAGCAAGACACATAAATTCTTTTGAAAATGAAATAGTATGTACATGTACTTACTGCTGTCCATAAACATCCCTGCACAAGCGAACTGAATAGTTCAAAGGAAAGTCCTTTCCAAATGGTTGATCCTCCAAATCGGAGGACTGGAAAAATCCAAATTCATTACAGGTTTGATAAGTCCCTGGAAAATTACCAAATAAAAAATAGTGCTTGACATTGCACAAACTTTGTCCGTTTTCGTACATGTTCATGTCAAAAACATTCTTTTATCACCAAATATCCATCATTATGAACTTACACTGCCTTTCACCACTAGCGGCTGAGCTATCCCAAGTGGTCTGCTGCATATCCTTCACTGATTTCAAATACCTGAAATCCGTACAATTTCTGTCTGTAGCAGTTAGCATCAAGTCGTTTACTTTTCCATATCTTTCAAAAGCAGTTGCATCCGTATCATTCACCATTAAGTCACACAACGTTTGGATTGTAATGTTAGCCGTTTTGGATCCCTCGAATGCTCGGTTATCCTCGTTATACTGGACAATGTCCATAAAGTTACCCGCAAGTGTTTCAAAAAGGGACGAAACATCTTTCTTGTTGGAGCCATCAAAGTCATCACATAGCCTGTTATAGAGATTTAGAAAAAGGGGAAAATTAAAACAAATCTTTCCAAACATGAATCACTGGAAAACAAAAGAGGCTTTACTTGAAGGTCTTTTTAATCATCCACCATCCTGTACGTCTGCGTAACAATTGTTCTGTACTTTTTACAGCTTTGCTGATTTGATTGTTGCATTCAGAGTTTGTAACAGCAATAGAATCCCTCACAACTCCAAGATAATCTAAAATAATTAAAGTAAAGGAAATATTTATGACATAATTATCGTCTCAACTTTCTATAATTTTTATTGATTATTAATCATGTTGAGAATTTACCGACAAAATTTATTTGGGCTAATAAGGGAGCAGAGGTGGATACTGCGGCATACACTAAATGGGGATACTTCAACCTATACCAAGCGGCCAAGCTTCCGGGATAAGAACCACCGAACGCTATCCATTTGGCATCCTAGGACATAGGACATGTTATCGGCAAAATTAGTAATTACTAAACAATGGTTTAAACAGAGGTTCATATGCATAATGTCATGTTAAAAATCAAAAATACTTTCTCGTTTTTACCGTTAAATTGTAAGCATTGTTCATAGCTTCAGTGAAATGTGCAAGATCTGCCAAAGCTTGTTGGCTGCTGAGATGTCGCAAGTTTTCCAAAGATAGATCACTGGTGTTGTGTCAAACGCAAAAAGAAGCATTAAATAATTTTCAAAAATATGTACGCATGTAAGTAAACCTGCAAAAGGGGTAAACGGGTAAACATACGAGGTTGGTTGAGATTTTCCATAAAACCGGTGTTCCACCTGGAAGCATAACGCATTCAATTCTTTAGCGTATGTTATCCATGCCCCGGTCGTCATCCAAAGACTTGTAGCCTCTCCCTCACCTCCTATCATGAGGAAAACAGGTCCACCGGGTTTGTAAAACTCATCATTCACATAATATCTCTGTCAAAATATTATCAAACATTACTGATGGATGTTTTTAGTTTGTACTCTAGTGCATGCACGCGTATTATATACGAAATTAAATAGTGAACGCACCGAACTAAAATTCCTACAAAAAATGTATTCCTCTTTCAGGATCTTTAATTATACTTTGTATTGTATGTAGTATCATGTACCTGTTTCCAAGTTCTAGAGTCAGCAGGGGTGAAATGATCCAAAGTTTGATTAAACCATAGCGTCGATACATTGGCCAAATTTCCAACGGTATTTTCAAAGGAATTTCCCAGTACATTCTGCTGCTGATGATGAAATAGTTTTCCACGGAAAAAGTGCTCTGTCCCTTCTCTAATTCGTCTTCTGCTGTGATGTGAAAAATTAGGAGATGCAGAAAGGAACAAGAGCAAAACCGATATCCAAATACCTGCCATTTTTGATTTGTAACGAAAAAATCCGTGAAATTAATTTAATCTTTCTAGTACTGCAGCCTACTTCAGTCAGTCTGAGGCCACCACTATACTACTCAATGTTAGCTCATCAATGTTTTCTGATAATTTGTAAGAAAATTTCCTTGCCATCAATCACTGTGACTGTGGTATGGTTAGGATGCCTGACTTGTTTGTCAGTTCCTTTCTACATCCATGCACATGGTTTGGAGTCTGGAAGAACGAGACAAGACAAATCTCCAGTTCTCTTGCATTGTAAAAAAGTAGCATACAAACTAAAAAGAACGAAAAAGCATACAAGAAGATAAAAAAGATACATACAATGAAATTAAGAGATTTAGAGCACAGAACGAGAGTGCAGGGCATTTACATCCACAGCAGTATAAGTGGAAGTTTTCAGTTCAATTAATTTTTTTCGTGCTGTAAAAGCTTCCTTCATTGGACAAGTTGAGATTGTGAATAGACAAGGGGTCATATGTTAAGCTATAAGGTCAAATGGTTTAGTTAATTTAACATAAAAAATGAGAAAAAAATGCAAAAGAACTGTGTTGAATATTGACAGCCTTCTGATGCCTTCCACTTAAAACAGATTAATTTGATTACATATGTAAATCGCTTCGGATCTTGCAACGCAGCAAGAGTTAAAAGGTTAAATAGATCTGAGTAACAATAGTTTATTTCTCGTCGTTCATATACATATTAAAATACGCATGATTATGCTGACAGTGTATTCAATGGAATTGAAATTACAACAATAATTTGGAAGGTTTTCTAATAAAATCTTAGTACATACACCGGTTTATTTTTTAAACAATTTACATTTTAAAACACAAAATTGAGACCGCCTCATCAAAAATATTTCAAATGAAGAAATCGTCTTCGTGAATGTTAACATTGATAACCAATTATATTATAATCTAAAAATTAATTTAGGAAACGATACCCGATAGCTTAATCAACAATGAAAGTTGTTAAAATGAATTCAATTTCCAAATTTGTATGATAGGAATAGGAGATCGCGATCTAAAAATGAACAGAAAGAAGGTTAAAGAAAATCAATATCAGTTTATGAATTAGATTCAGCTAGTGGTGCAAATGTGTTTGAAGGTGTCGTCGATCCAGAGGTTCCTGTGTGCTTCCTGCGACCTCCTCGTTTACCACTCCTTCTCTGTCCCTGACCAACTCCGCCTTGTTGAGCTGGTGAGTTTATTGATGTTGAAGCCATTGTGTCATCATCCTCAAATGAATTTCTCTTGGCAAGTGTTAATGGATCAGGAGACTCTTCTTTTTGTACGGCAAGAGCACCATTTGATGCTGGAATTGCATTTTCATTTGTCTGTTGCTGCTGTAGTTGTTGTTGCTGCTGCTGGTGATGATATCCTTGATTCTTGGGTTGATTTTTTATCACTTTGGTCTTAGCACCGTGTCCACTTGCTAACGTCGGTGGCATTGGGATAACTTTTGAAACATTTCCCACAGCTTTTGTCCTTCCTTCCCGGAAAACAAGCCTTTGGTTCAAATTTAAATATTCTGGGTTCTTTATAAATTTGAAGTGCACAACAGCTTTATCCCCCGTTCTTAGACACTCCTTAGACATTGTTAGTATTGAAGCTGTCTGACGAATACTTCCACAATGAACTAAATTAAGAAGTAACCAAACAATTTTTGAATTTAACATCCACTGGGAGTGAACAAAACGTATGTAGTTTGCAAAAATTAATCAAACTCATACCCATAGCTTGATAACGAGCACTTATAGTCGTGGGATGATGTAAAACCAATATTTCTGCCTCAAACTCCCAACAAGCTGTTGGATTCAGACTAGGTGACACCAAAACCATACCCTTACGAATCTGAGAACGTTTTATCTAAAACAGAAACAAGCAATGTATTTTAAACTGAGTTTGAAAATAACTTTTCCGTGTACAATTAAATTGTTGCATGTTAATTAAATGTTGTACCTTTTTCAGAGAAAACGATGCAGTTTGTCCTGCCCTTACTTGTCTGACAGGCATCCTTTTACGGTGTATTGATTTTATTGCAATTTGCTGAAAATGCCCTAATGGATCAGGTCCCAGTAGGAGGATGTCATTTAGAGTAATGGTACCCTTTAAGCAAGTCCCACTCACAACTGTTCCAACTCCTACAAAGTTGTTCAACAATTGATTGAGGATTCACACTAATCGTATGATTTTTTGGAAACATGAATGGCACAAAACTAAATATTTCATTACCAGGAACGGAGTAAGTGTCATCGATCAAAAATTCAGCAGGGTCATTGTCAGTATGTTGCGATCTTGTTGTCAGCAGATTTAAGAACATCTTCAACAGGTTTAGATTTTCGCCGGTGACATTCGAAACTTGAAAAACTGGACATAATCTGCATACAACACATCACATTTTATAAATTACTAGTTCATTGTATTTTAGGTAATAATCAAATCAATGCAAATTACCTTTCGGATACAAAATTTGTTGCGGAAAGTACCACATCATCGGCTGTTTTTACGATCACTGGGACTTTTCTGCAACCTGGAGACTTGAGTACTTTCACAAGGAGTTGTAACGTTTCTTGAAGAACATTGGCTGGACACATGTCAATTTTTGTTACTACTACAAAGACAGGAACACTTAACGCAAGAGCAAGTCCCAAATGCTCTTTCGTCATTCCTACTACACCGGCATTAGAACCCACCTGCGCACACAAAATTGCATGATATTAAACACACTGAAACGGTGTTTTGTTTAAAATGGAAATAAATCATTATTGATTACCATTAACATTCCGAAATGTGGGGCATGCCCTGTCATACCAAAAACCGTAGTTTTTAAATAACGCTCATGACCAGCGAGATCTATAAAAGTAATAACTTTAGAAGCTTTCTCGCAAATATGAACCCAGTCCAAAGATCCGTGTTCAGCCTTATTTACGACTTTTCCTGATAAAATAAATTAAAACACATGTCCTTTGTAGAAAACCATTTACAAAAATTAAGCTTTACTACTAGTCCAATCCTGTTACCTTCATGGTCGAATCCTAAAATGTCATTTCCTACTGACGACGTCCTAGTGGAAATCAAGTTCACAAAAGGTTATAATCAAGCTAACATTGTTTAAAATGGCTAAAATCTTAAAATGCTACCTTCCAGATTCCATTTCATGTTTATGGCGAAATAATTTCATTCTTGCATGTCCACGACCATTATCCAATTCACCGTGTGTGAGAACTCCAAGCAAAGTTGATTTACCAGCGTCTACATTACCAACTACAGCGACTCTATTCATTTGAAAATACCAGTAAACATCACATGTTACTTCATAATCCAATTCGTGTAATTAGTACCATGAAAGTTAATCAAGTACCTGATTTCTGTGAAATCTTGTTCAGGAGCCTTTTTTCGAATGAGATATTGCCCTGTTAGCTTATCATTTCCTCTGACACGAAGCTGAATCATTGAGGCTTCTAGCGAGTCAGCTATCGACTGTAATGTTGCAACTGAGGCATCGAAATCCTCCTTGGAAAGTCCTCCTGTTTTATAACAAATAAATTCAATTCAATAAACCATGTAATCCAACGCTGAGAGTGTAACTTCAATTAATTCCCATACCCTCATTTGTATCACCAACGTCAAAAATAGTCTCCCCATTCCCCTCTTCAATGCGACCTTTGATGATTCCAACTAGGTCGTCATACTCCTTTTCGTTAGGACTTACCAGCATACTCTGAAAGTTACGACAATGTTTTCAGTTTTATACGAGGACTTATGTTTTGCACAGCTATATAACACACATGCCAATCGAATAGTAAAAGTTTGTTTGAGTAGTTAATTTTAACGAATGAGGTGACGTTGACGTCAAATTACGCAAGTACAACATTTTACTGAAAGATTAAGTGATAGCATACAACCATGCAACTTAAGTAACAACCAATGAAGATGAAACTCTTACCTTTGTGGTGATGCCATTGACGAATCCTGGGGGAGGTTTTGTCCCCACAGGAGAAAGAATCTGTGCAGTGTCTAGAACTCCAGCCATCACACAGCGGATTTGATTTGCACGAAACTTATGTTGATATGGACTCTTGTTAAAACTTTTTGGGGAAACAAAATTGTTTCAAATTAAGTTTCTTTAGTAAGAGACATTTGAACTACAACCTTCCTAAATGAAATGAAAAATAGCAGCAGTGTAACTTTACTTCAGTTATCTCGGAATAAATCAATTTGTTCAGTTTGTACCCTTTCAGGGCTTTCAAAATCAAAAAAATTGGTTTAATTACAAACAACTAATTTTAATAGGTTCTTGATTTAGTAAAGACTTCAAACAACAAAAACTTATATAAAGACTAACATGACACATTGACAGATTTACTTGGAATGAATTTTACTAATAAACTGAATATAAAAACTAGTAGTTCCGACAAAATTAAATACTAAAACCAGACCTTAATTTATTAAAATCACTACTGAATGACATATTGAGACTGGTATTATTAAATCATCCAAAATATCATTATAACACATTGAACTAAAAGTCAACGATGCCAATTAAGATCAAGATTTTCTCTGGAATCATTACTAACTTTTAACAATCTATTTGACTTTTATAACACAAGAACGGTGTGACATGTACAATGTTTTGTACTACTTGCAGTAATAAATTTAACCACACTCAAATTTATACATAATTGAATATCAAAAAAATGATTTATCAATGCAAGTGTGCACAACAGCTGCTGAAAGCCCACTTCCTGATCTCAATTGACGTTACGATACAAAACACACAAACTGCCAATAGGGCTGCCAAAACATTAAAATATTATGCAAGTGTTAAATTGTAAAGTTTACCTTAAACTTTCAGCGAAACAATAGTTATTTTCAGTGTTACTATTTTTAAACAGGTACCACTTTAAAATGAAACACAGCACATTTCAAAAGACACAAGTGAAAGTGGACATGAGATCAGAAAAGTGAGATCCCAACCAACCAAACGCAATTCACTTTTTTGTTGGCATCTTATGCAAGCTAGCTGAGTTTGTATGCTAACAAAACAGGATGCATGAAAGATACGCTTACGCTGCTGCTGCTACTTTTTACGTGCACTCTGCATAATCAAAAGCAGCTGATTTAAACAAGACGCACAGACAAGACAGATGAATGAAAATGAAAAAAACCTCTGCAAAGTATTTTAGATCGCAAGCAAATAGTGAATAGAAAGAGAGATGATCGCTTCGTTTATCATCGCATCGCCTAACACTTTTGGTAGATAATCTGCGCGTGTCCACGTAAGCAACCGTCAACCGCTTCAGCGCAGCGTTCTGACGTTCATCTAACTAGCTAGTATGCAGCTTGTTTGGTCGTCAAAATTGTACACTGCACAATTTGCAGTTAACAAGTCATGATAAATCACGAAGAAAATACGTAGATGAACGAGACGAGTAATAGTAATGACCCCCTAGTCCTGA
>JAQFZH010004853.1:0-11351 GCA_034695485.1 Entomobrya nivalis
GCTGATGAAGGTGGAACTGGGGCTTCATGAGACGACGAATGTTGACTGGCTGGACCAACGTGATGACGATCTCCTTTTTGGAGCAGATAGGAGACAGGACCCAAGGACTTGGCTCCTCTGGACCACTTATCTTCTCCCTTTTGAAAATTTGGGGATTACGGAGGATCTTCTGGACAGAGAACCCTCATCTTGACACAATGCTTGTGTGCGGAACTGCTGCTGTGCTGCTTGGACATGGGATGGAATAGCTACATCATGATGCCAAACTTGCACTGCTGTAGAGGAACGCCCATGTTGGTGTGTTGGGTTGCACGAAACTGGTGCTGGAACTTTTTGAGGCGACGCTCTTGAGGTAGATCTGACTGTGATCTGCTGTTGAAGTTGCTGTCATCTGAGACGTAGGCACGTTCTGGACACGATGACGTGGAGATGGGTCGGATATCAGTTTTGACTGCTGACTGGATCCGGGGGAAACATGTTTGCAATGGTGAAGGAGGGTGGACGATAATGCTGCTGCTGGTGTGACTGTGACCTGCAGGGACGGGCAAAATGTCTTTGCTTCCCACATTTGACTTGACTGTGGGGGCACTCCCTCTGATGAATATGGGACATGGAGCCACAACTTGGACAAGATTGTGGTGACGCTGGAATGTTCTGACGGCTGTGCTGCTGTTGAGAACGAGAAATACCATCAAGAGGCTTGTGGAATTCACGAAACTGACCATTGCGCTGTGGGCTGGGTGACCGATGATGATACTGCTGCTCTTCTTGGGGCCAAGAGGAGAACTGAGGGAACATGGACTAAATAATCCATTTCCATTACTCGCAGTTATTGACAGGCGAGTCGAATAACTGGAGGATTCCTACTACTGCTGCCATTGGAGGTGGTGCACGACGGCTTTTTTCTGGCTTCGGCGGCGGCAGTCGACCTTTTTCTTCTGGACAGAAGATGGAGGTTGCTGGGGAGGTGGATCCTAGACAGTGATCACCTCCTTACCGAGTCACTGGACAATGACTCGTTGTAGTCGTCTTCTGGATTGCTGCTGCTGAACTTGTGCTTGGGTTCGGGGCTAGTTGAGAGAAAAAAATCCCATCCTCGTCGCCAGATGTAACATATGAAGTTCTTGTGACTGTGATGAGTTAAGATGGACAATGACTTGACAAGCTCAGACAGAAGACGGGAGCTACTTTTAAGCTGTGACTTGACTTTATTGTTGGCAGAGTAGGAACGAGAAATCATACGGCCATACGGCCTAATATATAACATGAGATGTACACAGTGAAGCTGTGCACGTGCAAGACAGAATAACGGTACATAATTATATCTGGACAGACAGGCGGCTACCCAATTACCAATTTGGGTAGTCGTACTTTACATATTCTACAGACTCATGTAAAAGGCGCGTGTACTTCGTCGTCTTGTCGTCATTCCTAAAATATTTTGAACTAATGGTTAAATGTAAAAATGCTTAAGACTGTTAATTGTGAACATTAGTTAATATAAAAAATTCTACTTTTACTGTTGGCTTACTTGCACAGATTTGTTTTATGACCATATTACTGATTTTGTTAATTTTAATTTGAGAAAGCAAATCTATATAAATCGGTATGTTAAGCTATAAACAATTTAATTTGGTAATGTTTATGCTGTTTTTAATATGTATGATAGTTATAAAATTATGTACACCCAGTCAGAGTAATGGTGTAAAATATTAAATGATACGTTTCTAATGCAGACAGTCGCATATTTTTTTCTTAATTTGTACATTAAATTTCATTTTATGCAAACCTTAAAAACTTTGTTTTTTATGGAAACCTTAAAAACTTTGTTTTTTATGCAAACCTTAAAAACTTTGTTTTTTAAATAAAACTCATTTTTGCGTTTTTTACCTCAATGATAGTAAGACTTACTAAAATTTATAATTTGTGCTATGTAATTGAATAAAACCTAAATTTCAAGCATTTATTTTATGGGATTTAAATAAAATAAAAATGCTTTTTACAGCAATATTGATTTGAACAATTTATAATTGTAAATAAGTTGTAAAATTATTACATTTATAGTACAATACCTTATAGGGTTTGCGGGTCAGTGGCCAAGTGGGACCGTTTGCACCAAAAGTCTTTTTTGGGAAACAAAGAGATTAAAAACGATTATGAGATAAGAAAAGGTAAATTGAGACAGTACTCCCCGAGAACCAATACATTTATACATACATTTGTGCAAAACATTTATTTTCTCATTTTTCTTGTACAATATTCATAATTGTTTTTAGAAATGCATACATTCGTGCTTCTATGCCACAAAAGAAAAACTCAATTCTTTTTATACTGGGAACAGTTTTGTGCGTATTTTATTAGCAATCAAATCAAGTTTAATTAAAATATTCTTTAAAAGCCCAATAAAATGAAAGTCACTTTCCAAATATACAATAAAAATACACATCTAATACCTTCCAAAAATACGCAAAAGAATTCCATATGAATAATTTTTGAATTAGATTGTCTAACCAAATGATGTTGTCATCTATGCTCGATTATGAAAAACTATTTATGTACATTAGCAAATATGTGGTTCTATTAAGTAAAAAAGGTTTGAAATCGTTATACGAATTCATGCATTAGGTTATTCGTGTAATATTGAATTAGGAATGTATCTGTATATTTACTATATTTAAAGAAGTAATGAGGCAAATGTATTTCATCATCAGTCACATAATTATTTGATAAATTTCTACAAATTGATTTGTTAAAAGTGTCGTTTCAATGATTAATAAATTTTATAGGAACTCGATAATAAGTCAAACAGAAAATCATAGAATGTATAAATAAAGTTATTCGTCACCTTAAAAAATCATTTCTTAGTTGTAGTACAAATAAGTGGTAGAAGTGAATATATTTCAAAGCAAGCGTCAACCCTAAATGCATACATATAGACACTATCGTCATGCTAAAATGACCTAAGCTTTATGCTAGTGATCCGAGAAGTATTTGCATTTCACCTAAGCAAACAACTCCTGAAGATCATCTTTAATTTTATTTGTAAGATTTTTGTATTCATCCCTTTGACTTTGCAGTTGACCTTCAAAATACGACTTGGCATTTTCAAAGTAAAATCCAGTTCGCTGATTGATCTGCTTCAATTCATCCACTTGATTGGAAATCTGCTGTAACTCACTGAGGACCTGCATGCAAAGTAAACCCAGCAATGTGCCTTCAATTGCGGTACCGGAGTCACAAATGCTCCCTCCATTTAATCTGGTAGTATTGACTCGCTCAAATATTGAGAGGGTTGTAAAATTGTTACTACAACTTCTGTGGAAATATTCCGCATTCGGATCAGGTCCAATGGACTGAATTTTGTGGATGAACCCAGTAATCGCGTCTACGTTTTTGAATGAGCCCAAGCCAAATGAAAAGGAAGAGTGTCCGGCAGGAATCCGAAGTGACGAATGTGTGGATGACGAGCAGTTTGGAGAGAAATATGCTATCATCGAATTTCCATAATTATTGACCGACCATTGGTCAAGTTGTTGTATGTATTTTGGAACATTTATGCATGTACACAAATTGCGGTAGCTTTCAAGAATGATGGGTCCATCAGTTGGCTCCACATTGGGATCACTAGAGATGATATCTACGTTAAGGCTTAAGCCTCCGATGTCCCTGTAACACACCTGGTAAGATTTTGTTTCCCAGCTCCAGTTTGGATATTTATTGTAGAGTAAAGACAATGTATCAGCACCTGTTGTAGTTGATTCCCATACAGTAGTCAAGTTGGTGGTTCCTGGTGCCTCAATTTTCACACTTCGCCCCATGCAGTCGTAGGCCGAATACAACATCATGCAAATTTCTGTCTTGATGGATCCTACTCCATTTACCCATTGGCTTAGTACCGGCTTGGAGAAATTTTTACATTTCACAGTCGACCTAGCTCCGAAATGAAAACCTGCAGAAAAAAATTACAATTTGATAATTGTATTCCAGTATTTCTTGTTGAAGACAACCCATATAGCTTTGTGTAGGTTTGCTTTCTATTTGTACCTAAACTGATTTTTGAAACAGGAAATATTTTAATTATTTTTTTTAAATATCTTGAGCAAAAGTTACCTTGATAGTTTTGATCGCCAAAGAAATTTATAGGGTCGTCTTCTACTACAATGTGGAAATCTGTTCGAATTGTATTTGAATTAACTTCATTTTGGGGATTGGAATTATTCGAGGTTCCCAGCAGCTCGATTTTCATAATCTTATCATTCTGGTACGCCAGGCAGCTCTGTTGGAAGTAGGTACAATTTGAAGCAGGCCCAAATGACTGGACTTTGAGTGTAACTCCTCTGTATATTCTGATATGCGTATGCATATCCTTTGATTCCGTCCAGTATCCGGCGTCAATGTACAAAGCCTTTGATATTTTTTCTGCACAGTTGGGCTCAAAGTATGCGAATAGGCCGTTGCCATGATTGTTAATTGACCACTTTGTCATCTTCTCAACATACTTAGGTACGTTGAAGCACGTACAAACATCATAATACCTGTCAAGTACATTTGGAAATACAGGTGGATATTTGTTTTCCAAGTGGGTCGTGATGTCTATGTTAAGTTTAGGCCCACCTTCCTGCTCATTACACACCTGAACCGATTTGATGTTTCCATGAGGTCCAAGACTAAATCGTTGATAATTAGAACACATATTTTATGTAAAAATTATATGGCCAGAAAACATTGATAGTATATTTTTGATTTTAACGTACTTTGCAGCGGGAGGTAACGTTTTCCCAGGCATATATTTATTAGTCCAGGAACCGTTGCAGCTGGGGAGATTGTGAGCAATAAAACATGTGTCAGTTATAATGGAAAAAACCGCTGTACCAGTTTTACCAGTGGGAACATTGTGGCATGCATTTGTAGCGTTGATTTCCAGATGTAAGTCTATATTACAAAATAGGTTTTTTATACCATACCAATATTGCCAACTCATTTTTTGTCAAATTATGAAATTGTATTGCATGACACCTACCTGAATAATTTATATCTTTAAACAGCCGAATATTAGCACTCGTTGTCATGGATATAAGGAGTAGAACCCCTCGTAAAAAAGTACAAATCGAGCCACGTTTTGAGATTTCCATATTTTGGTACATTCACTCAAAACTGCAATTTTGAATTTATTATGGAACATGTGTCTTGTTGACTGAAAAAATCGTACTGAAATACACCGGAGCAGAAAGAACGAGGTGATCCATATGCACGCTTAATATCAATGTAGCCTAGACTTGGGTTGATATTATTTCATTTTCCTTTTGCTTAAATAGATACAGAATATTGCTGACGTCATTCTTTGCCAAAAGTAAACTGCTATGCATAAACATATTTCTAATGGGCGTATTTCACAAAAAAATTGATTACGGAGAAGCGCGGATGTACAGCGCAAAATGAAATGAACATTTGTTATAATGCATCCTTAACTGAAATACTGATAAGACATCCTGTTGGTGTTTATAATGGTCTCTGGACGTTGCATCCATCCTGCTGATACTTGCTCCATTTTAAGTGAGGTTAACAAACGACTTAGCGTCATTATTTATCCCTACCACAAATACATACATTTCCTTTGGCTATAACCACTGGATATATTTCTATTATGTTGGGATTTTTCCAGAAGCTCCAACGGTCCAGTGCCAGCATACTATGAAATGCTATCTATTCCAGTTGTTGGAAATCACAAAGATAATGTGAATACTTTAGTCGAAAAAAAAACACTTCTCCATTCGGCAGGTTTATTCAATATTCGAATTGTAATCAGATTGACTCCGTACTGATGATCCCATAATTCTCGAAATAAAGTAGTTTTGATACTTCAACAAATCTGCTGAAACTTCAGAATGAAGAAACAGTCGGTTATATAATATTTTTTAAGATTCAAAGGTAATTCAAGTTATTTTAAGATTAAAGCCAAATGAGCAAGCGCGATGACAAACGGGATCATCCAAAAAATCCACTCCTGCGGACCTGATCCGAATGCGAGATATTTCCAAAGCACCTACAACAACACTTCCGCAACCATCACAATATTTGCGGAAGGCAATACGACCGGACTCAATGGTGGGAGCTTTTGTGGCTCTGATACTGAAGGCACGTTCGTGGGTTTGCGCTTTATGCAAGTCGTCAATGGATTACGGCAGATTTCCAGAAAATTTGAAGATTTAAAGCAGATCAATTAACAAACTGGATTTAAATTTGAAAATCTCAAGTCTTTTTTTGAAGGTAAATTGCAAATGCTAAAGAATGAGCTTAAAAATCTTAAAATTAAATTAAAGCTGGTCTGAATTACTTTTTGCATAAACCAAATGAAAATATTTGTAATTTTACGTGCCATAATGGCATAATGTTAAGGTCATTTTAGCCTGACGACTGTCATGCATTAAAGGTTATTGATTGCTTTGAAATAGATTACTTTGATCACTTATTTGTACTACACATCAAAAAAGTATAAAAAACATTACAAAAAAGAATTTATGTCTATTATGCTTTTGCATTTAAAATATTCTCGATTGACTACGAAATCGACTAATCTTTTGTCCATAAATTTAGCAATGCTATTTGCAAAAATCATTATATAACTCATGATAAAATTCGCTTCCTTCATTTATTTTAATCAATGTTGTATATTTATTTAATAATTTTATGCCCAAATAAATATCAAATGAAAACTTAATCTAAAAACGTTTTGTTGAGATTTTATTGCTTTATAAACTTTAAAGAATCGCACATTTGCTCATGTACGAAGATCCTGCGTTTTTTGAGAACATATATGTAAGTTTTCATTGTGTGTTTGGAAAGTGATTTAAGACAAATTAATCAAGTTTGCAAACATTCATTTATTTTACTTACACTTTAATTGCTAAAATATACAAATAGTTCAAATATTTTACACTCAAGTAGTAGTTTGTCGACAGAGAAAAGAAAAGCTACAAAACAGCAGCAGCTTGGGTTATTACCTTGGGATAGTAGGATACTTGTAAATGTGTTTATTTACAAAAATGTATAACATACTGTCACATTTAACTGATCAACTCACTTAATACTTTTGACAATGACGATAAAGCACAGTGTAGTAAGCAATTACAGTTCGTACGGAGAAGCTGAATCGAAGCTACGAAGTCGTAACAAAGCCTAGCACATTTGTTAGTGCCAAAAATCTACTCTGTAATATTTTTAAGAAACAAGACAGAAATAAAGGTAAAGCGAATGTTATTTATACTCTTCCAGCCAAGTTGAATTTATATGCAGATATATCCAGCGTCCATATAAGTCCATCAGCTTTAAACGCTTTTATGTGTATTTTTTGCATTTTCGGACTTTTAGAATCTACCATCGTCACCGATTAAGGCACGCACACTTTCTAAATCAAAACAGACTGTGTGAAGCCATAAGCATTTGCTATTGGCACCAAATCACACAAAAATTGTTATTAAGTTCCATGAAAAACTTGGCATCATCATCAAACTTGGCAAAATTGGCAAGTTTGATGATGACGCCAAGTTTTTCAAGATGCCGACGATAAAACTCGACTCAACTTTGTGGATGGTCCCTGTAGTTTGTTCAGTTTTTATTCTAAGTATGTTGTGATGTTCCCATTATTATTACACTGCCGTAAATTCGTTCGTTAAAACCGGCAATCCTAAATATAATGATTTGTAGTTTAGCGATACAAAACTTATACACAAATCTGGCGCAAAATAAAATTTGTCTCCACATTTCAAAGACCATGCAAGTTGATGCAAGTGACAAACCTCCACCCAAAAGCCAAAACACTACAACAAAATTTCCCGACATATTGGGCGTGGGAGGGATAGCATGTTCACCTCCCAGAATGATGCCAGTTCGATTAATGAAGTTTGGCCACCACTCATACAAACCATTTGTAGCCATCCACGAAAATCGTTTAAGTATTGAAGACGGTACATATGACACGTAATAATTAAACTTAAACGTTGGATTTGTGTATGCATTACTGCCAACATTGGAATACTTCCCAGACTTCTTTAGAGATCTGTGCAAAGTTTGGGCTAAGTAGTCTGGAAGCACCCAGGCAGTTTTGCTACAATTGGTTAAACTGCTTTTTATCAAATACTCTTGCTTATCGAGAAAACGATCCTGCAAAGCCCTTCCATATGCAACTTTTTTAGCATTATTTTCATTTAATATACCTGCTTTCACCAAATCATCCAACATTTCTATTGGTTCTATAATGGCTTGCAGTTCCCTAGGATGAAACCGGGTGTAATTAAAAAGTTTCGTTAACTCGGGTACCAGTGTTTCTCTGTAGCCATCAAAGTCAGAGGTACCATCGACACGAAAGCTGTTATTTTTGCACATCCAAAAAAAAATATATCTGGTTTAAAAGAAGATATACATCCATCTCTGTCCTGCCAGAAATCATAAAAAGCGAATTTAAATCGGTTGTAAAGAGTAAAATTGTCCTCAAGAAGTTCGTCGAGATTATGAAATGAAAGCTGTTTCCTTGGTAACACAATGTTATAGACGTTCTCACTTTTAAAAGAATTACTGAGTACCATAGCTGAGAAAAGTGTTGCACTCATTATGTATGAATCTCATTTTCATGTCTTTGTCAATATTCGGCGGGAAAGGGTTTCCTTGCTCCATCAAAACTCTACACATGCTCAAAGTTCCCATCTGTATTTTAAGGAATTTGAAACCTTTTTTGTGCAGCGATGCAATAAGAAGAGATAGCAGAGTTGTGATGAGCATTATAGTAACCCAAATCTGCCACTCAAAAACGGATATAAATTGGTCAAATGCCAAAGGTTCGATTCCCCGTGAGCCACAGCTGACAAAGTGAATCCTTTCAAAAGCGTGGGGTAATTCCACTGTATTATCGAAATACTGATATCCATCAGAAATTAAAGCAGACCTTTTGAGATATCGCGTAAAATATTCAAAATCTGGATCTTGATATTGCAGGGTTGAATGGCTGGTTATATTTCCCATGAAGCTCATAAATATAGAAGCATAGCTAAATCCAAGCATTTGCAATTTTTCAGAAAACTTGAATTTAAACATTCGCAAACGTTTCAGTGGAAATTTGATCAATTCAGAACCCTCGCTGAGGTAATCCCAAAAGCTGCTGTGAAACGAACGAGTTGTACCAGTAGCCCTTTTAGCTACCGGATAAGCCACAATTTTTGAGCGTCTTCTACGATATTTATGTAGTAGTATGAAAGTTGGTCCAGCTTCAACGGATAAATATTTACAATTTTTTTACATATCGGACAAGGAAAGATCACATTGAGTTTTTTAATATTGCAATCAAAATTAGATTGTATTTTCTGAAATTTGCATTTAGCATGACCGAAAATTTGTACATGATTAGCGGTAGGATCATTCCTAACTTCAATATGCTGTTTTACAATCCATGCATCTAATGACACCCAATCGTAATCATTTAGATCCGATTTTGAATCCACTAAAATGTGTACCGGTTGCTTCAAACTAGGCAAAACACTTGGTCGACTGTATTCTTTTTCCAGAATATCGAAATTCTCCGTATGTTTTCCAAAACGAAATAAATTGTCCGGCATAAATAAATCCACTTTTACTTCACAATGCCATGGCCTTGATAACAAATTAAACACAAACGATTTTGGGCCAAGACAATGGTACGTTTTTGGACCTAATTGCCAAAGTAAATACAGATATCTAAATAGTAAACAATGACCTATGCTTAGCGTGTAGTCAGTGGAAAAATTCCCGTTCAGTTTAGAAATCATATCTTTTGGTACCCATAGTGTTCTGGTATCCCCAAATGTTCTCTCAAGAAACGAACTAAAATATTCATAGCGACCAAGTGCTATGTCAAACTGTCTAAGAACCACAGGAAACTCAATTGTCGGATGAATATCAGCACCTTCAAAATTGTTAACTACAATAAGACATTTGTCGTCCATAAAGTATTTGAGGGCTGAGTACAAGTTTTTCACAGTTTTATGCACTTTTGGTTGGACTGGCTTTGATGCAATATCAATTAGGTACTTTTTGAAAGCCGGAACTACATTTGGATAATACTTCCACTGGTTGGTTGCTAAATACTCGTTTGCAATTGGATCCGACAAAGACATTGAACTCAATAATTTGGTAGTAAGGGTGTAATTAATCATGAAACCATAGGCTATGTTTACAATTGTAAGACCTATAAAGAAACGGATCAATGAAATGCGTAAGTTTGAAGTATCCATTTTTGTAGCGCTTAAGTTTATAGCGTGTCCTTAAGCAATTTTATTAGTTTTTAATTTGTCGTTAAATAAAAATTACGGTCCTTTGAAAATGTCCGCTTCTGATGACAAAAGTACGTTAAATTTGTAGATCGAAAAACTAATTTGTGTAATCAGCTTTTAATTTAATAATTCAGCTTACTCGTTTTGTCCAACCAATATTTTATCCTTGTTTAAGTAAAGACTGCCTGGTCAAGTCTTTAAAGAAACCGAAAAGCATTTCTTTTTTGTCCTACTATGAAAAAATCTTACGGAAATAAACAGCACTTGCTAATATTCACAAAGTTTACTTCTTGAGCTTGTATTAAAATTATTTGTCAAATTGAACCGCTAAATATTGCAAAACTTTTATGAACATGAAGCAAACTAATGTTTAAACTTGTATTGTTAGTTCTTATTCTTCGATAGAACCAAAACCGAAATCTTTAAAAAAAAATTCAAACCTTTCTTTAATGTCTTATTTTTCTGTAGCGTCACTCACATCATGTTCAATGTTTGCTACTGGAAAGTGTACTAGTTTGTCTAATATCTTGAGCTGGGTTTACGTCAGTTTTAAAACATTTTGTAATTAGTTCTTATGCCACTTATATGGAATACAAGCGAGTTATACAGGGGAAAGTATGAGTACTAAATTATTTAGATTTAATTTTCAATTATTATGTGGTGTATAATAAAATCCAATACACTTTATTGAATAATGTCTACCTGAATCTAAAAAGGCTTTAAAATGAGGGCTTGTGTATAATATGTTGTATAGTTAGTTAGTTAGTTAGTTCCCTGAAAGGGATTTTATTTGACGGTTTTAGGGAGCAAAACTCGCCCGCCATAAATTCCATATTCCAATTACATTCAGATATAAAGTATAAATATGCATTAAAATAAATTATATATCATAATATATTGGATAAAGTAAGTATTTGAGTGGTATAAAATATAATATAGGTTGAGTGACGGCATATTTTTAAAACATTTTTTCTAGATGAGGATGATCTATATATGCAATAAAGTTATGTGAGTACATGAAGGTATATTGAAATATTTTGCGTAATCTAATAT
>JAQFZH010004854.1:0-11350 GCA_034695485.1 Entomobrya nivalis
ACCACCATCCATCCGACATCCGACCAAATATACACATAGTAGTCAACTCTCTCAACTCAAGTAAGCCATGCAGTCAAGAAACCAGCTTGAGATTTGCTCCACATTTACAAAACATTACCAAGCAAAAGGCTTATCATCATCTTTGTAGGAAAAAGCCAAATGAACAAAGTAAGTAACGAATGATAAGTAATGTTGCTCATGTAACCACTTCATGTATTCCATCCCACCAAACCATGTATGCTATATGCCCAAAAAGTCACAGAGAGCTCCGCGTATTTGTATTTTTAAGATAGATAGTAAGTAAAGCAAAAAAAAAATCTAAAGAATAAAAAGAAATTGCAGAGAGTGTCTTCGTCTTCTTTTTTATTCTTGTGTGTGCCAAGAAGCCAAAACAGAGGAATCATCATGCTGGCTTGTTTTCATCTTTTGGAAGAAGAGCGAGATTTCTGGCAAAATGAGTAGTTTGTATAACTGCTTCTCTGCTATAAGAAAAGTCAACTAGGAAATTTTTTTTGTACAATATTTTTCCTCTTCAGCAGCGAGCGGCAGTAGAAATCTTCGTAGACATTAGAACAGCAGCAGAGAGGAGAGAAAGAATAACAACAACGGATTTTCTTGTGTGTTCTCTCGTCTCGTCGTTACAAGTCAGTTTTGTTCAGTCCAAAAAATTAGCGAAAAAAGTATAACAGTTTATATTAGTCTTCTCCTTTAGTCTAACAAGAGAAGTAGGAGAAGAAGCATCATCGGATCAGTAGCAGTAGCAGACCTGCTTGATTTTTTTTGTATTTATTTTTTCAAGAGATGCTGTTGTACTAAAAGTAAGAAAAAAGGAGAACAGAGAACGGAATTGTTTTGCCGATACACACACTCATCTCATAATGATAATAGTAATGAATAGTAGATAAGAAGAGAGAGAGATGATGAGGATGATCACAGGAAGAAAATGGGAAGGAGAATAAACTGACGAAGATGCAATGCACCTCACTACTCTGCTGTTATTATGGCGGATATGCTCATCCGACGACGATGATGCGATGATGCTGCTCCGGCTCCGGTGTTTTTAGAAGAAAGGAAGAAAAAAAAGCACGCGGTACGTTTACTTTAATAATCACATGTGTAATGTAATTCGAGGAGGGGATATAACATGTGATTGTGTGTCACTGTGTCTGACTGTCTGGTTTGGTGAGAGGGAGAGAGTGAGAAACAAAGTACAGTGGAAGTAGGGTAGAATGGGATTTTTGAGATTTATTTGAGAGTATGCTTTGTATGGTACATTTATGGGTTTTCTTTTGGGAAGGATTGTTTATGTATGTTTCACTGTCTTCGTGCTTTTGGTCTATTGTTGTTTATTGTACGCATATTTTTGGAAAAGAGAAAAAGTTGGATGGAAAAAGAGGATGAGGATATGAGCGAGAAAAGAGACCAGTTTAGTCATTTCCTTTTTTGGGATTTTGGGAGAAGGAGGAAGAATGCGAGTGCTGGGATGCGAGATGCGTGGAATTGTTTGAGGGAAGAATGTGCTGAGCTTTGCTGATTTAATATTCCGGATTTTTTTTGGGGGTCTGGGTCTTTTGTTGGTGGAAGGAAAGGTACGTTGCGTTGCTGGGATATGTATTATGTATGAATGTGTGTATTGGCGTTCTGCAATAATTATGCAGTGTTTTGTTCGAGTTGATATTTCTGCAGAGTGTGGAATATGGTTAATTGAAAAAAGAGTTAACCTTGTACATTATCAGATTTTTGTAAATGACAAGGGTTAAGTTAATTGAGTTAAAAATTAAATTTGCCAAATTAATCGCACATTTTTGAGTATTTATTGTTTCATTTTTGACAAATACAGAAGCACATTTTAAAATTGTTTAGTCAAAGCGCCAATAATATAAAGCTAAATAATAATTAGATTTTGAATGATGATAGATTTCGCTCTGTAGCTACCACGTGATGTGACTGAAGAATAAATACGAAAGTTGTATAAATGTGTTGACTAGATATAAAAATATGCACTTCGCGATTTTTCAAATGATTTTAATGCTTAAAACTTATAGTATCTATGTATATTTTTAAAGTAGCAACACTAACACGCAGAAAATTAGTAATATTACCAGTACAAGTAGCAGTTTCAGATTCAAGGATCAGTGTACTGTAATATTGTAAACCTTTTTGAAAAATTATGAGATATATTTTTAATATTGTAGTCATACAGGTAGTGATTGATTATATCATAAATAAGAAATGTTTTACAAGAAAGAAATTTACAAATTACTACTTACATTTTTATGCACAAAGGATTTATCTTAATTATATTTGAATTCTTATCCGGGTAGGTTAGAATATAATTATTATTTGGGTTTCTTTGTTTTGCTTTCACATACGTTTGCATGGAAAAATAGTTAAGCATGAGCCAAACGACCAGAGATCACACGTAACTGTACAAATGACGTGATTACCTCATGGTCTGTAAATTTATTCGGTCTGATGACGGTGTGAATGGGAATGAAGTGTAATGATTACAAAGTGTAGTCAAGAGTAAAGAAATCAATTCTAGATTTCAAGTGTTTTTAAATGCACGTACAAATAAGCTGCATTAAATACACAGATGTTTTCGTAATATATGGGGATGTTCATGTGTTGCATTAAATATATTACTTCTCTCACACATATTGAATGTGTGAAGAGAGATAACTTCCGGTGAAAGTATTCTCATTTTTCATACACAACTTTTTTTTTCTAAACGTTTTCCTATCAATCTATGAACACCTCCCCTCTATTTTTACCAACTTTAATCACTGCCTATTTTTCTTTTATCTCATTCTCTGCCTTGTTGATTATTTTTTCTTTCTAAAAATGCTCAAGTATTTTGAAGACAGGAAGTCTTTGAAATTTTTCTACTCAAATTAAAAAGATAAATGAATAGATAGACAGACCTTACTCAAAGAAAAAAGGAACAGACACATACACACCAGCAATGCATGCAGTGCTAAAAAAGTATAACACCAGATTTTTTAAAACACTTACAAAAGTGTAAATCTAAATTTTTTGAATAGACAAGGAAAAACGATAGTCAACAAAAAATCAAAGTCATTCTCATCATCAGTTCCCTTGTTTCTTGAATGCACTGCAACAAAACAAAGTTTATTTTATTAACTCTCTCATTCCTCTAGCTAGTCAAGTAGTGGAAGTGATTTTTCTTAAATTATTTAAAACTGTAGTCTCTTCTGCTTTGCTAGTAGCTTTTCAATAAGATTTACAACTTGGATAAGATTATAAGTAATCACACCGATTTTATTTGTTCAAGCGCTCATCAGAACTCAGAACACACGGCATACACGTCAGCTCAGCATGCTTTTGCAGCGGATCAGCAGACGTATTTCTTAACTTGACTTATTCTTTTAGCATTTTTATTGCTATTCAAACTTTAAAACAATTTTTATCTCTGAACCGCTCAGAAATACAAAAGTAAACCGGATGTGCTCAATCGTTTTCCAATAAAATAATTTTGCAGACATTTTTATTAATTAGGTAATTTCAAAGACAGACAGACAAACAATAGTTTATATGAAATGCCTTTAATTTACAGGAACTTAAAAAACAGACGGAATAACCGTCCACAGTTACGGAACAGACGACAGGATCACATCAACGCTCTTTTCACGTTCAACTATCAACATTTTCAAAAATGTAAAAGGGTAACAGAACATTTAAAAAAAATAATACTCTTTTTTTATGTGAAGCTATTCGTCATGAAAAAATGTTTCCCTTATCTTCTCAAAATGATAGTGAAACATAAAAGCCTCTATTCTCCCGCTATTTGGGTTGTTAGCGTAAATCATTTGGTCACACAGTCACACATTTTATAGTACAACAAAAGCAGAGACTTCAACGAATCAACTGCTGATGCATACGAGAAAGGAAAGGAAGAAAAAAACGAAGATGCATCTTGAAAAAATAAATTGGATCATGAGTATGACGATGATGATCATCGTCATTATTATCATTTAGGCTAATACGTATAATAATTATTATCATCTTAGCATCATTATAGTTTGTTTTTCAAAATGTTTTTAGAAGAACATTTTTTTAAAAGAACATTTCATTCTTTTCTGCTGTTACGCTACTTGTGTCTGTGTAATTTTTTTTCGAGATGAGTTGAAAGCCGGCTGCTGTTACGATGATGCGAGTGTTCTGTTTCGTTATCAAGCTTGCTTCTTAAACCGCCGCCGCCACCAGTCATCAGATTGGATCACGGTGATTTTTTTTCTTCTCCTGCTCTCCTGAATCTTTTTTGGCTTCGTTGCTGTTTCAAATGCAAATTCGAAAGTATTCTTTTAGTTAGAATGAGAATGATGAAGATTATAATATGCTAGTATGGTGGTAGTGGTGGTGATGGAAGCTCAAAAGAATGCAGTGCACTGTGAGGAGAGAGAGAGGAGGCTGTCTGACTGATGATGATTATATGCGGAGAAAATTAGGCTAATAGAATAAAAATTTCTGCTACCAATTCATTTTTTTTTTGTTTCCAATGATTTGATTTGGTGTTTAATGAGATGGAGTGGTTTGGTTTTAATGTAAGTAGAAATATGCGCGACGATTAGTACTGCATTTAGTTTTCAATATGGTGAATCGTGTTTAGGGTTTAAGTACAATGCAATGGTTCTAGAATTGTAACTTTTCGTTCAGTAAACTATTACAGAGTAGCTTAATATACACCTTTCAAATTGTGTATAAGTATTTTTTCAAATGCAACGAAATCATCATATCATCAGCAAGCAGTGTGAACGTGTACCTTCACCTTCATTGCGTCTTGGCGTACTCCAATCCAATGTACGTATTTGTTATTTCCTCTGATGACTTTCATTCAATTTCATCATATCTACAATTACCAGGGAATCTGGAATCTGCAATTGAAAGAAAGTACGAAGTAGTTCCATAATTACTAAACAGCGTCCAACTTTACTTTTGTAAATCTGAAACATCAACTACTAAATTGAATGACTTGTTTACTCGTGCGAATGTCTAGAATTTCCAAAATACATCCAAGCATAAAGTGGGATGTATAATCGTAAAAGTAACATTTTAAATTAACATTGAGATTTTGACGAAAGAAAAAGTAAGATAATGTAAAAAAATGTAAATTTTAAGCTGATTCATGTCCAATCATTAATTAGGAGGACATCAAAATCTTAGGCTGAATGTGTTGATTAAGTAGTAAATTTACAAAGTTATATTAGCATAACATAGCTAGCAAAAGGAAGCAAACCTTTAAGCCAATTAAATTTGAAAGGTATTTCAAAGTACTAGAGGTGCTTAACAAAAGCTATACAATTCTAAGTATCCTGGAAATTATTCTAAATTAAAAAATGCTAATAAATGATTATGAAATTTTTTGTATGCATTTAAATTACGTATGTATTGAGCTCTTATTAAAAAGGCTTTTAAGTATCTTCTTGTAGTATTAAAAGGTTTACATTCATTTCGTCTCCAAAAAATATTTTAATATGCTTTTCTTCATGTATCATTAGCAATGTTTCCCTTTACAAGAAAAAATGCACCCATAAATATATTTTTTCAACTCCAAAATAACTTTTTTTTCCTTCTTCATATCCTCTCATCATAAAACTAATAATATACATATCTACTTTCATGTCTCTAGCACTTTTTATGATTACTTCTTTCTCCTCCATCTGACTTCCACTCCACGAGACGACCCGTATTTAAATCCCAGTAAAATACAAAATCTCTTCTTTTTCTTGAAATCATCATCATCCTCATAGCTTGTTAAGCGTGACAGCAGAATTTTAATGGTTAATATTTCATGTTCATCGTCGTCATCATCTCCGTTTTTTGCTTCTTTGGAGCGTAGCACAAACAAACAAACATTTTATTTTCCTCTTAAATTGAACAACCGAAGAAAATGAAGAAGATGATCTGATCATTCATTTATCATTTTTGCATACCTATCTAATGAGAAGATCATCTCTCACGACAAAGTTCAGTGCAACCTTAACATAATCATTACACATCGCTCTCTTTTTAATATTCCAAATGTGTTTTTTTCTGAGTACCTTGATATATCCAATTTTAACTGTACTTAAATATATTACTGTACAAAATAGACAAATCCTTAATTATAGAACAAGATGTTTGAAAAATACACATGTACTCAAGTCGTCATCGGCTCCTCCTTGTAAAAAAAATTATTCATGAAAGTCAAGTCAAATCAGACAGACATGCTTATCTAACGAATAATTTTCTGTTCCAGAAAAAAATATATTCCCAGCCTTCGATTTTGCATGGCTTGTTATTATTGCACAGGAAAAATATGCAATTTGGCATATTATTATTTTATCCTGAGAGAAGTTCGTGCCTTTTTTTCATACAGGCAAAAGCAGAGAGATGGAGAGGCAGACCCAGACAGATGCGGAGTGACAGTTGAGTTGCATATGAACTTGTTTGTAAAAATATCATATCATCAACTTCTTTTGCGGAGTTTTATGATGATCCCTTTTTGCATGCTGTAATGTAATGTTGCCTGTTGCGTTTCTAAAAACAAAAAAATGCAGTGCAAAAAATGTATGTGTAGTTGAAATAAAATGCACTTAGGAATAGTAAAGTAAACAGTGGAACATAACAGATAACCACATATTATAGCTTTTCTTTTAAAACATTGTCTGCAGTCAAGTCAAGTCAGCAGACAGAAGCATGATTATTTTTTTGGAGATCAAGTTACTATTTTAGCTTGTTTTACAGCAGAAGCAGCAGCATCCAAAGAGATGGTGATGGAGGTGGTAATTGTGGTACATATTTTTTTCTTGAAAAAAGTGAAACATTTACACGCACATCACACATGGCAATATTATTATGCAACTTGAGCATACATGAAAATTTGGGGAAGGAATGGAATGAGATGAGGTAATGGAAGGAGTGTACATTTTTTGTAAACTTTGCCTTGATAAATTTTTCCAAGATTGCCAATATCAGTAAATTGAAATGCAGAAAATAAAGTATATTATTTAAAAGGGAAAAAGGAGACAAGAAAAAAGAGAAAGGTAAATCTAACTTACTGACTTGACTTGAGTGTCAGACTGGCTGTTATATTTTTTTGTAGGCTGCCACTGAAAATATATATTTATTGCATCATCTGTATATTTTTTCTATTATAAATAATCATTACAGTCAAGTCGAAAAAAATAGCTGTAGAAGAAAGAGAGCAGAGTTTGTGTAAAAATATGTCTTAGAGTTGCAATAGGAAATGCGTTGTGTTTTGTGGAGCTGCTGGTGGTATTTTGTCATATGACAGCAGAGCAACAGAAAATAACGCCAGTAGCAAAAGTTACTAGTCTTAGTCTTGTAAACTTTGTAAAGAAGAGGACTAAGTTGAAGACGAAAAAAAAGTTGCACAAAAAGTCATAAGAAAGAGGAGCACAACAGAGAAGTAGGGCACCAAACTATTTTAGTGATGTAACTTATTTTTTTTGAGAAAGGGAGATACCGAAAATTTTAAAAACGAGGGAGTTAAAAATAATTCAATAGTAGATTAAACAATTCAGTTCAGTAGGAAATGGTGAAATAAATTAAATTCAAAAATTGAAATGTTAAAATTTTAAACAAAGGCTCCCTGTTCATTTTTTTCTTCACCGCTACTTTAATACACCGATTTAATCCCAATGATCATCATCCCACCATACAAATTTTATTGCGTATGTACAAATATATTACATCTAGCATGATTATGTAAAAAAAAGTTAACTTCCTCTTTAGTACTCACTATTTTTCTGGCTAAATACTATAAATTTCTCGCTTTTGCTTTTCACTCTTCCAAAATAAATAACAACAGTTTACACACAACACACAACCTACTATATATACAGCCCACCACTCGCACATCATCAAATTCATTACACTACTGAACTACTAAACACGCCATATAACATTATCATTTTATCACAAGCACAGATTTTTTTTACATCCACAACTCAAGATCATAGTGATCGTCATCATGAGTCATGACACGATACATGGAGAAAAAAGTACAATTGAATGAAATAAGCTTACATTCTGATATGTTGACCGACTGACTGACTTTTTTTTCTCAGAAATCAGATTTTACTTTTAGTGTTTTGCCATAAAAAATGAAAGTCAAGTGGAGAAGTCAAGGGGCGTGTCTGCTTTCACTTGAACTTAGTAAATTGCATTGGTACACATATTTATATATATTTCCTGCATAAATTATTTGAATTAGAATAATAACTTTGCCATTTTTACTACTGCCCTTGCTAGTAGTCTACTAGACATAAAAAATGGGTACATGATTCACATGTAGAACTCTTTAAATATATTATTTTCGTTTATTTGGAACTTCCGCCGACGACGACTACTCTGCCTACACAAAAAAGCTCTGATCATTTAAAAAACGGGAAAAAGGAGATGTAAAGATAATAAAATGACATGTCTATCTACTTATCTTACATGTTACGTTACGTGTAATACTTTTGCAGTGTACGAGTCATTTGTAACTGTAGATATTTTTGTTACTCATTTCACCATTCATTGGACCTTCCTCCACTAAAAAAGCTTTGCTTTGCTGTTTCTGTTGTTACGTTACATTTCTTGTTGTAACTTAACCTTGAAATGATTATCACGATGAACATCTCATCATATCATCTTTGGTGAAGTTTTGAAATGTGAGCCAAACAGAGATTTTAAAGAGATTGTTAATTTTTCTGTTGTGTGTCGTGTTTTTTTTAGCTGTTGTTGTCATCATGATTGTTACTTTAGCCTTGCAAAATAATTTCGTTGTTGGCTCATAAAAAATGTAAATTAAAGTTGTGTGAGAAAGAGTACGATGCAGTGGAAATTATACTTAAGAATCTTTCAGAGGAAGTTTTTCGTTATTTGGATGAGTTAAAAGCCACAAAAAGATCATTTTTGAATGAGTAAAAATGCCCAGCCAATAGATTTAAGGACCATCCTAACTTGTGATGTATGATAATTTGTAACCAAAATCACCTTCGGTGACATGAACGTTAAGGAAAACCGCGAGACAACGTTTAAAGTATAACACATTTAATTTAAAATCACAAAAAATCCGTTTCCTTGTTTAAAAGTTTATTTACAGGTTTTACTGTACAATATATATTTTGATTTGTTATGTATGTAGCTTTTACCTTTAAGATGTAAATTTAGATTTTTTAACTAATTTGAAATTGTCTTTCTATGACTATGACCTGCCTTTTTAGTATGTTCCACTGTTCCCCTTCTTTCATGCCTGACGATGAGATACTATCTCAAAAAAAAGACGGACAGACATGTATAGTTTCACAGTCACGAACATCAGAGATGACGAAATCGAAAGAACGATAAGGCACTCTGAAAAAACAGGATAGATCATCTTTACGCGTTAATGAAGTGAAAATTTTGTTCCCAATTACAGGTTAGTGGGGACATGTATTTGTATTTTCTTTATAGTCAAGTCAAGAGACATGTTAAAGGTGAATTTCATGGTTTAACCCGTAACAGTAGTAAAAGTCGAATTAGTACTTTTTGTGTGTGGTTCACGGTTTTTGAACGCTCCAGTAAAAGTAAGCAATGCTACCAGACTTTTACGCCGATTGTAGAGAAATATGAACAAACGTTCTCTATTAAATAGGCAGATAAATTAAATCTCCTTTGTCATGATTAAGACGTATCTGAATTTGATGTTTTAAAATTCTACAAATACAGATATCGATGCGATATGATATGGCTTCAAATTAAAAGTTCCCATGACTTGTTCGATTTCACCATCAAAGGTGTAAAGCCGCCAGACTGTAATATATTCATATAAATACAACACTAAAATAGCGACACGGTATGTCATCAAACCTCTTTTCTTTTTACCACTTTTTCTTGATTTTATTTGTATTTTTTTATTGTCATCAAGTCACTTTCACAACTTATTATCCTTTAACTGTGACTACATGACAGTAAAAAACAAAGAAACAAGCTTTACAACAACAAAACTGACTTTTAAAACAGGAAAAATTAGCTGAATAGAAAAGTTTACATGAGGAATCAAATTACCAACTTTCTATTTCAGTTTACACTGCAGTAAAATAGTGATATCATCAGAAAAATAGCAAATTCCAGTGCAGCAAGTATATCTACTAAACCTTTTATGAATTAAACCAATATGCTCTTTCATTTTGCCTCTCTGTCTGTGTACTCTTGTTTGTGAAAGTGTGAACCGCAACGCGAATCAAAATATTAAGCTCTTCTTTAAATCCTTAGCGTAAAAGATGCAAGAAAAAGAAATACGACCGCACAAAATATTATGTACGTAGCAACAGCACCATGTCCCGTCAAAAAACCGTCACGCAATGCAATTGTACTCGTTTCAAAAAAAATCTCTGTTTCAACTCATCTTGTCTTTCTTCCTTGTTATTATGCAATCCAATTGGCATTCCAATGAATTTCTATTTGCTTATTAAGTCCCACTGCATCTCTTCCACTTCTTATATTTCTTCGCTTAAGAAACATCTTTTTGTCTGTCTATCGAAATATTATGTGGTCACAGCCACACTGATTTTTTTTAGCTACATCCGCTTGTAATATTTTCAACTCCTTCCTTCCGCAACCCAATCCTAAAATATACATATATTCTAATTACTCTAACCGATTTGCCATAAAAAACAAAGTTAAAAAACTTGAGTATCAGTTTTCACCAAACCACACACGCTCAACTCAAAGAAATATATTTTTTCTCTTTGGCATCTTTATAGCTGCTTAAGTTGTGGAAGCTTCCCAGGCCATGTTATGTTCAATAGCTAAAATAATAGATATTATGATATGAGCCGTTCAACAAGAAAATGTGACAAGCAAGACAAGAGTAGCGACAAGCAAACCACGTACACACTTTTTTTTCCTCTCTGGTGTACCGATCCGATGATCTACTTTTCTCGCCGTTACAACTGCTTGTTACAAAGTTACGTAACACAACTTCCGTCATTCCAGCTGTAGTCCTTTTGTTTCAATAAATGATAGATGAAATGTGAGTGTAAATGGTTTTAATGATCATCATCAGCAGCATCACAGAAAACCATCGTCATCTTTAGAACAAGTTATTTCGGTCGGTGGTGGTATGGTGTCGGTGGCTGGTGGTATATATATTGATATTAGATTTTTACAAGTGCACTTGATTTACTTGACTTTTCTCGTGAACAATTTCTTTTTCCTTTTTATTTTTTTCGAGAGCCAGTCGAGTCTTGGGCCGTAAATTATTTTAAAACGAGAAGATTTACACAAGTGCACTTTTCCAAAACAAGAGAGAGGAGAGTAGTTTTGTAAACATTTCTGATAATGTAAAAACCTTTTT
>JAQFZH010004855.1:0-11350 GCA_034695485.1 Entomobrya nivalis
CATTAACTTTCTTTTGCATAGTCCAAAGTACAAAATATTTCATGAACAACTTCAAAAATAAGCAAATGGGCAGAACAGGTAGCATTCAATTTTAAAGCACATTATGGAATGGTTTTTTCCTTGTTTAATTACCAGTACCAAGTAAAGCAGAAGGCAACGCCTTACAAACTTGGTTTCTTTTTGTGCAGTTTAATGCGTGACGGTAATCCAACCAAACGATATGAAGTTTGTGAACCATTCAAATCGTGTATCGCATTTGTCTTAAAAAAGAACACAAGCCCAGTTAACAAAAGGTGTCAACTCATGCAGACTTATTTTCAAATCTCCGCAGTTGTATTGAAATTTTTTAATTCTCAGAGAATGCGGTATTAAATATTCGATTACAAACTGGTTACTAAACGGCTGGAAACGTAATAATACTTAGTAGCCAGTATAATAGTTCTACAGTAGTCAGTAGCAGTTTTGTTAAAATGTTGGTTCTAATGTGATTGCTTTTCTGGAGTTCGTGTGGTGCAAATTCAGTGTAATCAAATTTCTCATATTATTCTCAATTGTACCAGTGCAAGTTAACAAACCAAAATATTAAAGATTAAACAGGGACAACAGATAGAGAGAATTACTATTATACAATTCGACAGTTTCAAGTTAGTTAACATTTACAAATTGAATCAGAAAGCCTAGCTCTTTACCTGATGCTTTTCGAGTCACACCACGGTCAAATGGAGCCCCAGAATTTAAAGTGTGATTGTAGTAGTAAAGCGTTAACTTCGGAAAGAAAAGTAAGAGCGCAAATTTGCTATCATACAACGCGTCAATGCGTATTTTGTAACAAAGATTTTCGTACTACTCAGAAACTTGACAATCACCATTTGCGACATATCAAAGAGAAATCACACTTCTGTGTCTTGTGTGCAGCTTCGTTTGTGACAAGCGGCGAATTGAGAAGCCACATCAAATCTCATTCCGGGGAGAAGCCTCTCTCCTGCAAATACTGCTTCAAATCGTTTACTCATAAGTCTACCCTGACAAAACATGAGTTAATACATGCTAAAATCAAACCATTTAAATGTAACTATTGCGAAAAATGTTTCACCCAGAAAAGTAGTTTGAATTGCCACTTGAGCACACATCAACCAGACACGCTATTTAAATGCAGTTTGTGCCCTCGGTTTCTGGGATCAGCTAGTTCTCTCAAAAAACACATACAAGGACATACTGGTGAGAAGCCTTACAGTTGTCAAATTTGTAACAAAACGTTTGCACAGCAAGGTAAACTACAGCAACATGAAAAAAGGCACAGTTCCATTAGAAATCACAGCTGTGAAATATGCCCGAAGGAATTTGCAGAAAAAGGTGATTTGACGCGACACATGAAAACTCACAGCGGTTTGAAACCTTTTGCGTGTGATTTGTGTGATATATCATTTACAGAGCGACATAACTTGAAAACACATACGAATGTTGTACATCATCAAACTAAAGACTATATTTGTAATTTATGTAGCAAAGGTTTCTCTTCCAAAAGTAAGGTAGCTGAACACATGAGAGTTCATACAGGAGAAAAGCCTTTCAAGTGCCCCAAATGTTCAGTTTCTTTTGCACAACGTAGTGGGTTTAGACAACATTTGACCAACCGTCATACTTAATAGGCATTATGCAAACCATAAATTATTGTCTTAACCTGTTTTATAGCATTCCAAATTTATGTTTTTATTTTCAAGATGAGGAATAATCAATTGCATAAATGTGTAAAAAGATAAATTTTAAACATCCACGCAGCTATTGTTAGATTGTTTTGAAGTTAAAACTTGATCAATTGAAATGGGACTCTTTGGCGACTTTGTGGTGGGGGGTAAAAACCGTATGTATATCGCAAATATAAAGTTAGATCTAAAGAAGTTGAAGGACTATGGCTTAGATTCATTCAAATATTTATATTGTTTTCGTAAATATAAAATGTGTCATTATATTTTATTATTATACCTAGTAAAGTTTCGAAACTTAGTAAAGAGTGTTCTTTACTTTATCATTGTTCAAATTTGTCAGTTGGATTAACTGCCATGCCAGTATATATTGCATATTGCCTTATTAAATAAATAATCTTGTTAAGTGAATAAGTTAGCCGTATGAGTACTTGGAAATAAAGTATGGATTTTCTTCTTCCCACGCATCATAAAAATAGAAATAGCTCTAATAAGCACTGTTGTTATGAATAAGAACTATGATGTTTGTATTTCGTCATTTGCTTGAGCAAAACGCGATTCTATATTTCTATTCCAAGACGATAAAACTATGCATTTACTTTTTGTTATTGTTAAGCCATCTGTGTAAATATTTTTAGAATTGCAATTTCTCCACTCTCCTTTAATTGCAGTGCTATTACCCGAACTATTCCTTTTGAATCTCCAACATCTAACTACAATGGGTTTGTTTGTACGAAAAGCTTGACTTTAATAGTTTTCTATACATAAGTGTTGTAAGTGTAATGTGTTTACTTACTTGTATAAAATCTAAATTGTAATCCACTAACGTTCGTAGAAATTTGGTTTAGTTATATGCCCAGTTTTGCTACACGTTACGTTGCTGAACATTACTTAAATTCAAATTGTAAAAGTGCTAATTATGTACTTCTATGCATGTGTATGGATGTTGGTTAGGTAAAACACAAGATACAAACGAACAAAGTATGCTGCACAATTTTCACACTGTCCCCTGATGCAATTTTAAACACAATTCAACTTTGGGAAAGTATCATGTTAATTTAAATCAGGAATTTGTGTTGTATTCATATAACGTTGACTTTTTTTATTAATGCAAGTTGACAATACTAGCAATGTGTTCAAAGCTAGCATGTTTCTCATGTAAAAAAGCATATAAATCGTCTAGTGGCTATTATTCCTTTTTTGTTAAGAAATATTCAGACATACTAACTAAAAATAAAGTCAAGCTGGCCACATGTGTGCATACCAAAATGTTGAACCAAGGTGTACATGACAACGTGTGCTGTATCATTTTGAACACGAACAACCGTAGAGAGCGGAATACATTTGCATTTGCTTTTTGTAGGTGTGGTAAAATTAGAGATATTTTTGGGTAACGTAAGGTTAATTTGATGAATACCACTTGTTGGTAGCTCAGATATTACCTTTGCTGCTTTTTATGGGGATTACTGATGTGCAGCTCATGCTACATACAAATGTGTTTTTCTATATGTTTGATACTCAGCATAGTAACTACAGAGCCACACTTAAAAGGTACTCTTTTATACACTCATCATTGTAAGAGTATATACGCCTCAACATACACACTTGGGTTGGTTTTGTGTTGCAGGTTTAGTAAATTTAAGGAGTGAAGCAATTATTAGTAGTGTTTTTTGTTGTAAACCTGAAACCCAGATTTTATTTCTCAAGTTGCGACTCAAGTTGAATGTTTAGTTTTTCCGCTAATTTGTAATTCACAATAAACTTGATTCCAACAGAGCTCGACTCACATGTTTTCTACCTGTTTCTTTACTGAAAGAGTGATAGTGACTAGCGACACCCGACTAATTATGCAAAAAGGGGACTGAAGATCAAATCAACTACAAGTAAAAACAGGATTTTTATTTAAAACTTTAAAATGACATTGACATGGATGACAATTTAAAAGTGCGTAAAGAAGCCAAACTCTTTCTACTTGCTGCTTATCGAGTTTTAGTAAACTCAAAATAAACTCAAATGGCGTCCCAAAATTTTAAATGTGATTTCTGTGAAAAAGTGTTTAGTTCTAAAAGGAAGTTGGGAAGACATAATAATGTTCATCTTGGACGGCACCAATGCGTTTTTTGTAACGCAGGATTTGAAGATGCGAAGGATCTTAACATTCACTATCTGAGACATGTTAACGAAAAATCACACTTTTGTGTCTTGTGTAAAGATTCGTTTGTGAGTGGCTATGAGTTAAGAAGTCACATGAAATCTCATACTGGGGAGAAGCTTTTCGCAAGCAAACAATGTTCAAAATCCTTTTCGCAAAAAAATACTCTGAAGCGACATGATGAAGTAGTTCATCTTGGAATCAAATCATTTAAGTGCACCATTTGCGAAACAAGTTTCACCCACAAACAAAGTTGGCAACGCCACTTGAATACACATCAGACAGAGACGCCGTTCAAATGCAGCTTGTGTTCCAAATATCTCGGATCAGCGTTCTCTCTGAAACTCCACATCCGGCTACATACTGGAGAAAAGCCTTACCGCTGCGAAATGTGCGACAAAACATTTGCACAAAAAGGACATCTACGGGAACACGAAGATGTACACAGTCCCAACAAATGTCACAGCTGTGAAGTATGTGACAAGAAGTTTGGCAGCAAAAGATATTTAAGGGACCACATGAAAATTCACAGTGGTTTGAAACCCTTTGTGTGTGATTTATGCGGTAGAGCATTTACAGACCAAAGTAACTTGAAAAAGCATACGAAAGCAGTTCATCATCAAATTAAAGACCACACTTGCAATTTATGCGACAAAAAGTTCTCTCTGAAAGGTGTTTTGGTAAAACACATGAGAGTTCATACGGGAGAAAAACCTTTCAAGTGCAACAAATGTTCAGTTTCTTTTTCGCAACATAGCAGTCTAACGCGTCATTTAATCCATCATAGTACATAATAAGTTACAAAAATCATTTCATGAATATCTTACTGTTTGGGTTATTTGTTTAAAAAGTAGAACATGGCAATTGAATGGCTTTGTAAATAAAATCGTTTCAAAGTACTACGCCATTATTGTTAGTGCACTTCCGAGCTCATGTTTTGTTAATCTTAATGTATAATTTTGGGTTTTTCGGTCAATAAGTTAACCCCATTGACCGAAACAAATTTGTTTTTTGCTAAGGTGCCATATTGCTGGCATGTATCATTAAAACCATTGCATACTAACCCACATATATTGTGAAGTAAAGTGTCATCCTAAGTTTACTTAATACGAAGCTTCTTTTAAAATTGTATTCGTTAATAAATGTAAATGTACAACTATCGTCCAATTATTTCAGACTAAAGTTTTTGTCAAAGTGGACAAACGTGTTTTAATGTATGCATTGAAATTAATTATATGAATAAAAGCTATCTTAAAACAGTAGTAAAGTATAATACTAATTTGCGTACTAGCGTATTTTGAGTAAAAGCCTGAATGTACATATTTTACCCTAAAAATAAATTATTTGTCGACTTATTTTATTGCATTTCTTAATGCTTGATTGGGGATTACACAATTCGTTTCTGAAATAGGAATGTTACGAAAACAAGTCACACTTTCGACTAAATCTCTTTCAGTCAAAAGTTTTTTTTACATTTAAAAACATTATTGTTATATGGAAAAATATAACTGTAATAGTTTTACAAAATATGCTGCTTAAATGTTAGAATTTGCCCAACGATTTTAAATAATTTGAGGTCAGTTTTAAATCATATGAACACAAACTTTGACTTTAAATGCCTCTGATGCCCAGCTGGGTACACAAATTATCATGTATGAAAATAACCCAACGTATTTAGTACTTATTGTTCAAACATTTTCGGAGTTATTTGCAGCATTTCTTAATGGGGGAATAATATTTTCGGTACAATTGACTCAAAACGGTTCCCAGATTAAATGTTTTTTGAAGTTCGGTCGTAGGTTCAATGAATTGAAATTATAACAATTTTTTGTGAACAATTCGAATGATTATTAGACCACGAAGTAGTAGGTGCCTCGAAATTCAATAAAAATGTGCATGTGAATACACACAAGGATAAAATTAAATTCCCTTTTGCAAATTTGTCTACAAGTTTCGTTCATCCCAGTGGACAATATCAAAGTATCTTCTAAATCATTTGTAACTTAAAACTTTATTACTGTTACAAATTTAAAATTAATGTAAATTCGAATGCCGTTTTCTTCGATTCTAGGCTTATACACAGAAAGTTGATTGGCATACGACCTAACCCGCACTCGTCGAATACACATACACCCAGCTCGTATACTGCACCTACTCGCATACAGCTTAGTCACATAAAACCTATTCACAGGAACCTTTTTGCATAAAAACCTATTTACATAGTGTGACAATTGACATAAGTTTCGTTCGCATAAAAATGAAAAACGTATCAACATCAGCGAATAAACTTCATCACTCATTGCTTGGACAGCTCGCACAAAGTATTAACATTATTCTATCTCTTCCTATCAGTTCTGTTACAAACGTGACAAGAATTTTTTAACTTACTTTTATAAAAATTATGTAGGATATTTATATGATATTGTCAGCTATTCCTTTTCATTTTGGAATTGCTACTATCACCAATTTGTAGGCAACATATCACGACCAAATAACGAAGTGAAAGGTTGGCATCATAAAATAATGAGCAATCTTAGTTGGTCTCACCTAACTCTATGGACTTGTATTGTTTTTAAGTTTTATTGTATTGTATTGTCCAGGGTAATTCGCTGATAGTTATTTATTTCCGCATTTGCACTTTCACTCAGCTTATTTATTTTATCACTTCAAACTTCGTCATTAAATAAATTTCTAACGTTTTCAATAATTTGATCAATGCACGACAGATCACACCCTTCGTGCATTTGTTGGATTCGTTTGGAAATTATAAGTTTCTTTAGATCGCATTTGAAGGAATCAAATGAATCGCAGCCACATGCAAATGACCCGATTTACGATGGTTTTGGAGTTACTAAACCCAGCAACACAATATGTCGTCGACAGCAGTTCCATAGCCAAGCCTATGCTAGTGTAATTGATTAACATTTTGCTCATACCCTAATGATAACGTTAAACAGTAACCACCATATACCATGATTTTAGGTTCATCTGCTGGACCAAAGACTCCATCTTAGATGAGGATTATGACAAGCAAGTGGAATATATTCTTCCATGTCCAATTTATATCGCCATTGAGGAGGTCAGGGACAACTTTGGATTTTCCACCATCAAATATTATATCATTGAAATTCGGCACAATGTAAATGCAGAGATTTTGGCTATCGTCAAAAGGATGAGAATGCATGAGAATCAGCTCTATCTGAGAAAATGGTTATAAACACTGTGATTGTGATGATTTCAGATCCAAAGCGAGAACGGATATGAAAGGAAAGTGTTGTACTTGATGAATAGCGAGGAGAATAACCTGGCATTAGTCAAAGCCAAAACAGCTTGGTATTAACTACGGCTATCTACGACCAACCATTTAATTGACCACCTTGTCACTTGTTTTAAAACTAGTTCAGTATCCCGTTCCGAAAATAGTGAGGTGCACTGCTCCACAATTCCCAATATTTGTTCCCAAAATAATCCGAGTTTTGGTAACTGAACGAATCCATACACACGATGTGATGTAACACAAACGACTACCAATAAATCCCAAATTGTCATTAGGACCAGATCAAAAAACGGCATAAACTTGCTCTTCTCAGAGAATCGAAAAAGAAAGTAGTAAATGACGTACGTCACATTACAAACAATGTAATTCAAGCTTTGATGCCATTTGAGGAGCTATTTTGCACAGCAAAAGGCCAATATTCTACAAGTTTATTGGAAATTATTACCAATCGTGAGCTGCTAATTACACTTGACGAGGTAAAAGAGGCGACACTTTGTTCAGAATTTATATTTTGCGATTTTCTCAAACTTTTTTGAAAGTTTATTATTTCAGCAGATGGTTCAATCATTTTGGATAAAATGTTCAACCAATTTATTTACTGAAAAATTATATGGTGTCAATGAAAACCTTGTTGTCTTCGTTGACTGATTATTCGATTGAAATAATAATCCTGTGCGTAAACTGGACATGCAAATCGTAAATGAAAATGTAAAATGAATTGTAGTAGGATTAATAGAATCAACTGACACGGAAGAAATCAATTCAATACTTTTATGGGACTTGATGATGAAGTGAAATCGATTTCATCATCAGTGGAGAGAAAGTTTTGAATGAAGTGTTTTATAACGGTCTTATAATGGCTAATGTTTTTTCAAGAAAAATGTCGAAACATTTGACACGCAAAAATATTTTTTCGGTTTTAACAATGCTACATAAAATAGGATACATACAGTCAAAATGGGATTACAACCCAATTCCATTGAATGAGTGAAAGTAACGTTTGTAGAAGCATGTATTGACTACATTATTTACAAGCATTAGGTGGTAAACCGGGCTATTTTATTACATTTAATTGTATACATATGTTTTGTCCAAAAATTCATTAAAGCCGATGATTAATGAGTCTTGTGTTCGTTTTCTTCTCTAATTATGTCTACATTGCATGTGTTATGCTCACTGGAGCGGATGTGTTTGGTTGGAGCGGAGATGTACACTTTCCTGGAAATGACCATAAAGCATCTAGGTGAGATCCTGTTGCTCTAGATATTGATCTACAAAAACAAATGGAACAAAAGGAAGCAATATATGCATACATACATAAGTGTGTGTTCACAAAATATGCCAGAAACTTATAAATTGTGCCTACAGCCATAGCTAGTATAGTGTACAATACATAATTACATAAATTAGCCATGTATATGGTTACAAAATGCTCTATTTCACAGCCTGGAATTGATCATAATGGGCATGAAAACCACAATAATCACGTGGCATACATGCAAGGTATGCCCAGCCTTACGTGTGAGAAAACATGAGTTGTTGCAGTCGTTAGATCAAAAATACGTTTGCTTGTAAACGCACATGCCAAATTACAAAGGACAGCCGTTAGTCTAAAGTAATGAAACTTTCATGAATATTTACGGACTTATGCTGCAACTAATACATACTTTTCAAATGCCTTTTTTAGTTAGTTAAACGTAAATTCCTAATTTTTAAAATTGAAATGTAACTTAATATACAATGCTTTGCTGTGCTAAATTCATCGTTAAATTATTAAGAGCACACAAGCGATTAGAATTGACATCTAATTATGCGTAGAATGATTTCATGGTAAATTCTTACTTTGGTAATTTTCGGAGAGACATGGAAAAAAGTCTTCAAATCCCAATGTTTAAAATACGCGATGTAAGCTTTGTACACCACCTAAATGTCTTATCTAATTAACCAAAAAATTGACAGAGAACAGATCATTTTAAGAAAGGAGTTTGTTATGTGAGTCTACTAAAGGGAAATATATCACATGCAAATTGAAGACACGATGAGTGAGAACGTTCTAAAAAGCATAGCTACCTGGGCAGCTTTCTCTGTCCGACTAATCGGTTACTTTACCCTCACTTTTAAAACTATCCCAGGAACAAATAATTTTAAAATATACAATTTCACATGGAAAGGAAGCATACTTCGCTATTTTACTTGTCTTCTCACCGCAGCGTCATTTACCTGGTGCTTGGTTTACTTTCTGCGCCGCAAGGATTTCGAATCCTTGATTGAATTCAAATCTGCCACTAAGGTAGCTGCATATAATCTCTTGATTATAACCACCACTCTTACTGGAATCTACATGAAAATATTTGCTTTACAAAATGGAAAACGCTATCAATCCTTTTGGGAGCATACCACAACTCTGTTGACTCTCTTTGGATGGGCTGTAGGAAATGTCATACTTTTGTGGAGACCTTAATACCATTGTACCTATACGGCAAAGAATTACTAGACTTGGGTTCAGGGGCAGAAGATTTATCTGGAGCATCAGAGGAAGTGTTGAACACATTAACAGAAGGCGTTGAGTTCGGCAGCTTATTGGAGGAAATGTTCCTAAAAGTTCAACTGGTTACTGTTCAATTGTGTACCAAGCCCCCTATCGTTTCCGCTCGGCAATTTTTCACCATCAATCGAAGTCTTGTGACATCAGTAAGATTATTTTGCATAAAAATATTAATTTTTCATGTATTTATTATGATGCTTTCATATTTTTTATATCTTTTTAGGTTATGAGCGCCCTTGCTACGTTTCTAGTTGTCCCTGTACAGTTTCGTGATCAAGATGATGAAGGTGCAACAACGGTATCAAAAAACGCAATTAGTGTAATCAATTCCTCCACACAAACCAACATTCCTCTTAACACCACAACTAGTGCATCTTAGTTTTTATCTACTTTTTTATGACATTACAACCACAGCAGTAAATATATTTATTGCCAATTTCACATAAACTTTTATTTAATTCTAATGCAAATTTTTAAAAAACCCATTAATTTTTTTATGTTTAGTAATATTATCATCATCTCATAAACAAAATACGATCCATTGATACATAACCCTTATGATACAACGCGTACAGTATGGCAATATTAGAAATCATTAACAAAAACCCAAGAATCCAAACTATGACATGAACACACACATACCCATCACCACCCGTGGCATCGTAAACAACCAGTATGTCATCCGCCAAGGACGTATTTCCATCATCACCGTTGTGCCTCCTATTATCAGCAAAAGGTATGCTGAATAATGCCTCATCATCCACCACATACTCCTCTTCCGGTTCCTTAGCCTCTAGCTCTTCATCTGGTAAAACTTTTTTGTCAGCTACCCCGTCCGTGTCCTTTTCCTTATTATTTCTTTTCGATCCATTCATCGTATCATGAATTCTTTTTGTTTTATCTCCTCCCTCAAATAACTGAAATCCATCATACCCATCTCCCACCACATGAGTCACATGAATAATCTCTAATGTCCCGTTACAAGGATACTCTGGATAATACTTGGCGTCGCCAATTGCAATGTGACAGGGACATGGCAGTGTGATAATAGTTGCCTCATCTAATTTTTCCTGCTTGAGCCCATCCACCCTTGTCCTTCCAAAACACTTGATGCTCACTTTCAGTCCCTTTGTTTCGTTTGCCATCGCTCCCACAATGGCGTACCGATTTGATGTCAATTGAATAACGTAGGGGAAATCTTCCATCATTTGCTTTTTTGAGACTGGATAACATTTAAAACCACATTCATCCTTTGTCACGTCCTCATCCCTGGAAATGATTCCTTCCACACAGGAGTCCACTAGATTTCTATGCACACTATCAGGTATTCTACATACATGATAGGGACCACAAGTTGGAGGTGATTTCATCACGGAAGTTATAAGGGGCATTGTGTCACCTCGCATTGATGTATCATATTCCACCAAAAACATTTCCTCGTATCGATAATTTTTTATTTCGCAAATGCTGCCAATTTCACGGTGCTCATGTCTCGTATTTCGGATAAAAAATGGAACCTTGTTGAGCTTCATGAGCTTGTAATGCTTGAAATATCTGGTGACTGGAATAAGTAGACGGAGAATCATGTAGGCATCGGATATTCCTTCTATAGCCAAAACGCAGTCGGTCAAGGGTAGCTTGTAAAAGTGTGTCAAAAGGCGGTCAAAAGGAAT
>JAQFZH010004856.1:0-11349 GCA_034695485.1 Entomobrya nivalis
ATCGCTTTTTTTATAAGGACAGCTTCCAACAACTTGCGTTGTGTGTATCTTCCTTCAGATACGATGATTTTTGCATCTTCCCACTGGATTTTATGGTTTCCATCATTGATATTCTCCCATGCATGGTTTGCGATTGCTGATTTTTCCGTACGTGTCAGTCTTGTCGAATCTTTGTGTTCCTTCAAGCGAATACTCAAATCTCTTCCAGTTTCACCAATGTAAAAGGTTCCACATGTACAGTTAATGTTTTGAACTGTTTTCAAACTTGGTTAACCAAGACTTTTACTATGCACCTGTTGTATTCCTTCATTTGTCATGACGATCACTTTGAAAGTGAAGCAATGCTTCTAATTGGCAGTAAAAAATGGTCCTTAAATATGGTTATGAAACTAAATAATTAAGTTGTATCATAATGCGTTATGATATGCAATCGTTGGCGTCGATAACCGAATTGGTTTATATCCATCATCGAAATTAATTTAGTAAGTTTTTTAATTTCAAAAACATCAGCCATCTTCACAAGTATTAACTTAATAGCACCATGTATATTAAATAACAAAACACGTAACAATTATACATATGTCATTACTAGTATTAAAAATCGTAAACTTGAATTTAGGGCTTAGCCATTCCCAAGCTGGATGCAATGGTACTAACGAGAAGACTAGAATCTGCATTAGCAACAATAGCCCCTTCTCCGTTAGCCGCACTCCATCCAGACTGTGCGTTACTGATGCTAAGACCAAGCGCATCCAAGGACTGTCCCTCAGTACCTTCAGCAAGCTGGGAAACGCCAATAATGTTCAAGCTGCTTGCAGACTGCACATCTTGATCAGTCACTTGAAGGATAGCTCCGTTTTGGTCAACCTCAGAGATTCCAGATGAAGCAATGACAAGCTCGGCATTGGGTCCCCATCCACCGGCCCCAACAACTTGCACGTTATCGGAATGATTTTCACCAGCCCATCCAGATCCAACGGCGGCTAAAGCAGCGTCTAAGGCAATGTTAGTCAGGGTCGCTGATTGGGCTACAAAAATAACAAAAGAACAAATATTCTACTATAAGTAAACTTATTTAATATCGACTCAATCAAACATCATGCTCTTTATTGGAGATCAGCTCAAAATTGAACTACATTTCAGTTTAAAACTTACGTGGTGGTGGAGGAGCCCATCCAGGTGTGGTTGGTGGAGGTGATGGCCATCCAGTGGTTGTGGGTGGGACTGTGGTGGTAGTCCAACCTGGAGTTGGTGCACCCCATCCTCCCGCTTGACGGCGGACAATCCGCATTGAACCAGCGTTAACTGCGACAATGGTGACAATGAGAGCTGTGAAAGCCTTCATGGTGATAATTTGAGAAGTATTGTTTGGGAAAACTGACGATGAGAGAAGTTGTTTATTGAACAAGCTCAGCTGAGTGAGTGAGATGGTTGTTGGAAGGGAAGCTGGGGTTTTTATACTCAGATTTTGAACGTTTAATGCGTGAACTTTATTTGGGTAAATTATATTTGGCTATTGGATTTGTAAAGGAATGCATTTAAGATGTGTAAGAATTTACATGTGTACATGCTTGTTTCAAAATTTAGTTCGTACGAATATTGTATGGAAGGGTATTGCATTGGGATGGTATGCCTTTCTGTATCGTTGATACACGCAAGACTATTTGAAGTGTTTTAATACGTGGACGTTTACATGATATTTTTAAGGTACCTTGAATAAAAAAGGAATGCATTTTCAAAAGAAGACCGGCACTGTAGACGGACCCTCGGTTTTAGTTTAATTTAACATAGTAGTATTTGATATGTTGACATTTTTCTATTACTGTCCACATCTTTTGCCTATACTTTAGAAGAAAAAAAAAACTGGTAAAATCCAAACGTTGTTTTAGAATGACATTTTGAGTAATACTTTAAAAAAAACATTGCTCTAATACCAAATGGTACAATGATCAATCGGTGAACAATGATTGTTGTCGATTGTAAGTAAAAATTATCATGTAAACATTTGTGTGAATTGATGCAAATTAATATTTCTCATTGTGTGCAATAAATGAGAAATATGATCGAGCTCAATTTCCCATTCGATAATTTTTGCAGATGAGTTTCATGACATCAGTTCATTGGATATATCACAATATATGAATTACAAATAAACTAAGGCGAGTTTAGTTAAGTTCATTTAAAACCAACCATACAAGGTTATTTTTCGAGATATTTCATAAAATTCGTTATATTTTGTAAGTCAGATTATCATGCTAAAATAATCCATTGGATTACATTTTATCTGAAACAGTAGTCGTGTTCTAAATGCCATTTAGAATAAATATTATATTTTCATCTAAATGTTACTATTGTTGTTTGAGTACATTATTATTATAAGGTCACGCAAAAACAATAAGTTGTATGTAATAATTTTTTCCCTTGGTAAATATCAAACAACAAATTAAACTACTTTGTAATAATTCATTTGACCACATTCATCCCTAAAATAGTTCGTAAAGCTTAAGGTTGAAGTTAAACATTTACTCGGCAAATCTTGTTCAATTCCTGAATGACGTTTTTAGATTGTATTCGTAATTTTTTGCTTGTTTTACTACATTATACGTAAATGGTCATTGACACTTCTTGTTTCTACTGTGTATTATTATAGGCGCAATTAAGCTCGGTTTCAACGGTGGGATGTTTTCTGCAATGATGTTAAGTCTTAATTAAATCAAGTTAATTATTTAATAAAATTTAAGTTTTAATTTCTAAGTCTTGAATTATTAATAATGATAATTTTAAATCCCACTTCAAAACAGTGCTACAAATAATTGTCTGATAAATGTATTTATATATGACGTTAGATATTTTCCAGTTATCTTAATATTGCCACCTTCTCTTTCATCGTATGAAATGTTTAATGTGTTTGAAAGGTACAATTGTTTGCAAAGTTTTGTGATATTACTGCTAGGTTGTTTGCGTGAGATGATATGCTTCAAGTATAAGTGTTGTATTCATGCCAGCTTAATGCGTATTACTTTGTTTGAATTAATAAGTTGCTTAAGACAAATTGTAGAGTGCATTTAAATAACTGATTTGTTTTATTTCTTAATTTGATAGTTTGATGGGATTATATAAACACAGTTACATAGTTAATGACCACAACTTGTTAATTTGTTTTTCTTTTCAGAAACGGCGTTCAAAGATGAAGCTTCAGCAGCTTCTGAACCTTCTCCAGAAGCTTGGGACTGAGCATCGTTGATGACGGAAGCCCCAATGGAACCACCCAAGTTGGCTGCCAATGTATCTAAGCCAATAGCCTGGTTTTCTACTTCAACAGCATTGATTGTGGATGTAGCTCCGGATGGCTTGTCAGCGACGGCGATCTGGGAGATTTCTTCATCTTGGCTGACGGACGCAAGGACCCCGGAGAGGGATTGGAGGTAAGCAGGGCCATTGATGTCTCCAGCAGCCGTTTCGATAAGAGCTTGACTGGCAGAGGCTTGACCAGCGGCGGCCGCTGCAGCAGCGGCGGATAGTTCAAGATCAATGGATGGAACACTTGCTGGGGATCCTTGACAAATAAAGAAAGAAAAAATGCATGAATATTTAGTACAAAGTTTTAATGGTTTTAAATTCTACCATAATTTAGGAACTTTAAGAAATGTTCAACTTACCCCAGCCTGAAGAACGGTTGATTGAGTTGGCAGATGCAACAGCAACAACGGCAAAAAGGACAATAAAGGTCTTCATGGTGAAAGAATGGAGTTTTTCCAAAGGACGGGTTGACTGGAGAGAGTTAGCTGGCTTTATTATTTGCTGAGCAAGTTAAGAGAGCTGACTGATAACTTGCTTAACAGATGCCTTGGGTTTTTATACAAAGTGGCTGAGTTAGGATTTAAACATTTTTGGGATCAAAATGCATCGTAAGGAGTTAACACATTAATGAATATAAGTACGAAATACTTTGTATGTGATTTTGCTACCTAGTGCAAGCAAACTTAAAAAAATGGTTGTTGACTGATTTTAGGTACTTAAGGTTATCCACGTCTAGACTGTATGCATCAGATTTAATTTAAAACATGCACATTAAATACTTAGGTCATAAGTCGAAATGATATAAGAGTATAATCCGTCATGATGCATTTTCATAAAAAGTAGTAGACAACTACCAAATACGACATTGCTCGGGATATGGAGATGTTTTAGAATGTTTTCATATTTAAGACTTTGGTATCAAGAAAATTCTGAAAGGGTTTAAAAAATTGGTTAGTACTAGATTTAAGTGGGTTGATGTGAAGTAGTCTTATAATATCAAAATTTCATGGCTATGTTTAACAGAAAACGTTGCTTTTGAAAAAGCTAAGATGTTTTAAACCCAATTTTTGGATGTGTACTTAGACATAAACATATTGATGAAATCGACTTTGCATCTTGACAACAAATGCACACTAGTAGATGGGTAAATGACAAATAAACTAAAATAAAATAATTGCGCTATGCTATACTTTTTCTTAAAATTTTCATAATTTGTAAAAATATAATTGTATGATTTCCATGTCCAATGATTAGAGTTTAACTGAATTCTAAATCAATTTGACAATTTAGAGATGTGGAGATGAAATCATAATCACGTTTTTTTGTACAAGAAATAATCAAATTACATAAAATTTAGGTTGGAACATTGTGTTCCTAGTTAAGACGAAATTGATATTTTTCACAATAACAAGACACTTTACGATTTCAATTTTTGTTTAAAAAGACGTTTATAAAATACGACCAATTAATATTCAAGATTAAAACTAGTCATCATAATTTCAGGCAATTCAAAAAACTGTATTCTGATTACATTAGTGTTCCAATGTTTTAATTAAAATTTAAAATTAAAGATAGTTCTCATAAATTACATTTTTTATACACGACAGCCAGCTTTACGATATTTTATTGTAAGGTATTCTGTCTGGCTTGAGCACATAATAATGTTTTTCACTGAAAATTTGTCATTATTAATGTAGCATCTTTAGAGTGACTGAGCATGTAAAATATACACACGTATTTAGCAATGCAAACAAGATGGGTATCGAAGCATACATACATACATTTGAATCTGATCATTGTATCACATGAGGAATATTTACCATATCCCTAAACTCACCTGTCAACAAGTGTACCTGCTTTCGTATAAGACAACGGATTTTTAGTACATGGTAAAATTGGTACTTCTTGCACACAACAATACATCAGGGTGCATCATGGTAATTTTTCGTGTTTGTATTCCGTTATTGTCGTATGTAATGAGGTGTGTATTCTCACAATATTTATATTAGGATGTAAAGGAAAAGTGTAATAAAATACATATTTCATGTTAATCAGGTGTACAGGTGTTCATTGTCACTAAAGTGGTTGAGATGTAAACACATTTTCACAAGTAAATACAAAAGTTGTGCATATTTTAATATATCATTGTACAGTTTTAAAACATTTTTTTCCCGTAGCTTGAATTTAATACATAGCATTGAGTTGAAATTATTATTAGGCTTTTTGTGCAATGTTTTTGGGATCCCAGAATTTAGCTATAAAAGTGGTTGGGGTCGGAAATTTCCGAAACAGAAAGGCCCGAATACCAAAATTTCCGAACCAAAATTCCCGAAACCAAAACAACAAATGCGTCAAAATACCAAATGCGAAAAAATACCAAAAAACAAGTTATTTAATCGAATTTTTAGCCAAACCCATTTAAGCAAATGAACTATGTCATTTCATCCTATTTTCAGAATATTCAAATACTTAGAGTTTCATGACTCAGAACACAAGAATCATGTTTCTTCTTGTGTTGGGCATCTTAATTTACCATCTTAGCAAACCGACTACGTAACAGTGTTAGTTAAAAGTTAGTTCAGTGGTAGTCAGACTTTGATTTATAATAGCAATATAGAAATTAATTTGGCTAAGAATTCTAATAAATAACTTGTTGATTAAATAATGCATTTGATCTTGTTACTTATTTCTCGTTTTGACTCATTTGGTATTTTTTCGCATTTGGTATTTTCACGCATTTGATGTTTTGGTTTCGGGAATTTTGGTTCGGACATTTTGGTATTCGGGCGTTTCTGTTTCGGACATTTTGACCAAACACCATAAAAGTATCTAGTGTTATTTGAAATTCTTTGTTGTTGTTTTTATCCGAATACTTAGATACGTCGTAGAACTTTGTACGAGTGTAAAATAGACTACATAAATTATATTTTATTTACCAAACATTTATTTAGATTTTGGGAAGTACCTGAAGCAATATAAAATGAAGATGTCAGATATTATAGCAAGGCTTTCAGGGTTGGGATCCATATTGTTATATTTGGTATGCATTAGCATCTACGTTGACAAAAATGACTACAAGTTCTCAAACTTTTATAAAGACCTGTATTTTGCAATGAAATGGTTTGTACCAATGGGTTTGTGTTGTGCGTTTTGTGTTTTCATTTTTAAACAAATGCGTCAACGTGCTTAGGAAATGATCATCATTGTTTTGGTCTCGTCTGCGAAAAAACGACATCTTTTGTACATAATGTTCTGCCAAATATAAATACTGTAATCTTTACCGTAATTTCACTCATTTGCTGTCAAAGTGTAGTTCAAGCTCAAGGTCAATTTTAGTGTCGGTGAGATTCACCTTAGTTACCAAGTTTTCGGATAGAAATTTTTTTTGGATTAAAACTGCCATAACTTTTGTGCAAATTAGAAATTCACAAGTCGGAACAACCAGTACCTACAGAATTAAATTCTTTTTCCAATGACACCTTGATCATTAAAATCGGTCCATAAATGTGGGAGCTAATTTCCGCCAAAAAAATTCGCATTTTTTGACCCTGGCCCCGAATCCCTGAGGGTATGGGGTCAACTGGGTACATTTTTGGGGTCACATTTGGAAGCACTACGTTTGACACCAAAAAAAATTTGTACCCTAAAAGTTAATGTGGTTGTTCAAGTTTACGTATACAACCTCTCAGCAGATGTCTCAGTAAAGGTTTATTTATTTATTGAAATCTTACAAATTATTACTTTTTATTATGGAAAATTTATAATGAAATGATTTGACGGCCAATTTAGATAAGAGCTTTCAAAAAGTGGATAGCGAATGAAGAAGTAAGCTTGCAATTACGTACAGAAAAGGTTTTGCTTATCCTGAACGAAATAGATGGGAATTCAAGGAAGTAGCATTTATCCAATTACTTATTCAACTTTGGCAAATGTAATCCTTTCTAAGATTATTTCAATAAGCAGTCAATATAAATGGAATTAAATATTGACTGACTTTTAATATTTTGAATGGAAATTTAGGTCGTCGGTTTAACACTTACGTATTTTCTTGTTTGTGTGCAGTACTAGTGAGAAAAACTATTGCAATCATGTATTGTCCAGTAAGAAAACTTTTGTGCCAAGTGAAATAAATTAAAATATAACATTTGGATTTAATAAATTGGATTTGTGTAATGTTAATTCAATTACCATATGTTTTGTTAGAAAAAAACTTTCGAAATTAGATGGCTTTATAATTTTTATTGATCTGTTAAAAACATTACATCCAACGCTATTTATATCGTATGATCCAGCCAAAAACTAATTTTAATATTAAAATACTAAACTTAATAGCATACATTAAACATATGCATGTATCGACCCAAAGTTGTCCCAAAGGTACCTTTTTTAAATATGATTTTTTTGAAATAATAAGTTCTACAAGATTTATTTGAGAACAAAGTCACCACGTGGACAACTCATGCATAAATTTACAAGAACTTAATATTTATTTCAGTCTTCTTACCGTCATGATAGCTTGTTAGTGATATTTAGTAGCCAAAATATCTAGTACTTATATCTTTAGCATGAAAGCTAAACCAAAACGGAAATGTCAAAAAATAAAATGATACTTATCGATTTCCAGTGAACACGCTCACTGATTAATAGTTGATTTAATTTCTAAAAGCCAAAATATTATAAATTACCCGCACAACGTTTTCATTTGATGTAAATCTTCTTACATTTGTACTATTTTTTTAAAACTAATCTACATTTAAAAAACGAGCCGTGTAATAATTTTGTCAGTCCAGTCTGATGTAAACTATTAAGAGAAGCACGATCCCAGATCTATTTTACATTAAAGAGCGAACGCTACAGAAAAATACTCTTTAAAAAAAGACGCTTCCATATAAGAAAATATATTACAAAAGTTTAAACGCCACAACATTTGTACAAACGCAATAAAAAGAAACAAGTCTACGTAGTAAACTCCAACTCACAATTTTAAACATCTATCGACCAATTGGGTACCCCAAATTTTTCGGTGTCAATATTTTCAGGTAGTTTATAAAAATTATATTTCTTTCGCAGTATATCATAAATGTGCTTCTAAAACAAAATTAATAGAATATTATCAGTTTTTTTTTGCAAAAACTTACTATTTTCTATAGCATTGAAAAACAATTCTTGAAATATTTTAGATAGCTAAAATAAAAACACACCGGTGTTTAGTAATTCACCTCAACAAAAATTATTGCGAAATACCGCTAAAAAGCTAAAACATTAATAAAATTCAAACTATCAAGTAAAATAGCTTATATGGTCTTCAAATTCAGAAAACTTTATAAAACTGTCCAGTCATATTAAGGTACCAGAAGCCTTCGATTTTTTATTTGGTATTTCCTGCTATTTACATTTATGAACCAATCTTACAAGCAAGAGAACTCTAGATGCAGACATATTTTTCTTAGAAATAATATTATCTAAAAAGCATATCATCGAACCTATTCCTAACTTGTTTCGCAACAATTTAGCAAAAATATGTTTAGTTGGAGCCCAGGTCTCGAAAAAGATAGTCACTATGGCTCTGACAGGATATGATGAGCTTGTTTTAAACTTTGATCAAAATTTTAACGAGATGTGTTATGATTTAAGAACATTATCTCAAAAACACATTACACTTTTACCTTTCAATTGCATCAATGCAGTATTTTATTTATCCAACGTTTAAATCAATTTGCTCATATAAGCTGCAAAAAAACATAAACTATTCTCCACATTTTGAGCATTTAAAAGTGGGTTGCACACGTACTGTTTGTGTCCTCATATTATGCTAGGTTAATCTATTATTTAAAGTTATTTTGTGAAATTTTCTTTAAAATGTCACATTTTGGCCAAGCGTGCGTCAATATACATATTCCGATTTGCCTTAGAGTAAAGCCATTTTAATCTGTGGTTAGCTCACCACAAAAGAAAATTGACAAATATTTGAACATTTCCAAAATCTTTCCTAAACTATATTGTATCGTTGCTAGCTTTCTTGGATTTCAGAATAAGGTTGCGTTAACTTTGTAATGTATTTCAATAAAAACCTTACATCACTCCACAATGATAAGTTTTTACTTTCGAAGAAATATACCTTTACTGAATCCAGACATGTCCAATCGTTTAAAAATTAAACATTTATATGTTATGTTGCTGGGCCTACTTTTTATGCGGTTTGTATTTTTGCATGAATAAATCACTGGGATAAGTGATGCCTCGACATTAAACGAGTTCGTAAGTATATACCCAAACTAATTACACCAGTTGTCGTTGCACCATTAAACTTAATGTTTCTTTAGAGTTGTTTCAACTCAAAAATAGAATCAAATCGTACGTTTCCAGAAAACGTGCCAAATCTACAATGAGGATTACAGAATACGAACAGTTGTCATTGAAAATCCTATCTAAACTACACTGCTACATGTGGCCATTGCCAGTAGAATGGAACTTTGAATCGTCCAAACTTGAGTTGTATGAAGCCAACTGGGAACTTATTCCGTTCTGGGTTTCAGTTTTGTATGTTTGGTCATTTGGATGGTCGTTTTATGGAACCGCTTTATATGTCGGGTATATTTATCAAAGAAAAGGATTTCTTAAAATAACCTGGGCTATCTTCATTTCATGTGGGGCTATATGCATATTATTCTGTGTGTTGGTATGTTATGGATACGGAAACGGAAAAGTTCTGACATCGGCTTTTAACCAGTTCATGGAACTAGCGGATGGCATTAGAAAAGGTAAAAAGCTTCTCAAAACATTGTAAAAATATACCAAAATAATTGTGAATTGCATTATATTTATTCTTTTAGAATATCCGGATAAAAAACGGGATACGATAGAGGCAAAAAGGGCCAAAAGTTTTCGCATGTTTTATCTTGCAGCAGTGCTTATACCATTTTGCCCACTTATACCATACCTTATTGCAATATCAGCATTGTTGTCAAATTTCGACTGCCCATACTACATTTTAGAAGAAATTTTGGCCAATCCTATGTATCGTAGTACGTCAACAATTATATTTGCATTAGTGTTTCGTTTCATAACGGTACTATTGTGTAGCTTGGATATGATACGTAATTTGACCTTTGGACTTTGCTGCACTTTGATGACTTTGCGCAGAGTTTATTTTATAGCTAAATGTTTGCTTGTCAATATAAAAGATTTTAATGGCTTTTTAAAATATTATGTTCAAATTTGGTTGCTGTTTAACAAGGTACAAAAAGTAGTTCATCTTTGGTTATATATATTATTAAGCCTAGCATTCTGGGGGCTAGTAGTGTCTCTCTGGATTTGTGTGACAATGGAGACTGAAGTAATTACTACACCTGTTTACTTGACTGTTGCAGTAGTAGCGCTTCTTTAAGTTATTGGACACGACTTTTTAGTACCCATGTTTTGTAAGGTTACTGATATGTCAGAACTTGTTTTACAAGTGAATATTTTAAGAGCTAAATTGGCGTTGTCTAGAAAAAAGTTTAGAAAACAGTTGGGGCATTTAAAACGTGTGCGATCAAAAATTCCATATAGAATAAAGTATGGATTTTATGGTTATATTCGGAAAAAGTTTTTAGCGGAGTACTTTGAAGTTCTAATTGAACGCTTTTTCGATGCTATTATGCTGGAATAGTTTAGCTTACTTTGAATAATTTTTTTGCCAAATAATCTTTTTGCTTGTGTGTTCATTTATATATTCATGTTGTGTATGTTTCGTAGTGCTTTTAGTTGTTGAATTACTTGGACATGCATCAACACTGTCAACGTATTGCAAGGTGACCATTTTGTTTCAGCTTGCTGTAAACGTTCACATATTAAGTCAGGCTTCATTTGGCTATGAATAAATTAAGAACATATTTGAGTAATATTAATCATAAGAGAGCAATTGAAATGTATTGATTTTAATATAAGTAGTTGTTTCTGATTAATATTTAAAAAAAAACATAATACATGGTATCGCTGTCCCTAACGCCAATGCCTTTGGCTCCACGAGGGCTGCTAACGCGATGAATGACCCGGGTCGTGTATTGA